>APFE030368542.1:0-19595 GCA_000404065.3 Pinus taeda
TTTCACTAGGTTTCCAATTGCTAAAATCTCATGCTAAACATGTTCAACAAATTTTTGCTATATAGGTTTGTCTGTCACCCAATTCGTAACAATATGATAAGCATTACAGGAAGGTCTTATCTCTTATGATGTCCATCTATTACACAATTGAAGGGAAGTGCTGCCACCTTCCTGCCACCTTCTACAGGAACTTGAGAGTCTTCCTCACTACTTTTTTCCCATAACCAGACCAGAGATGCTTAGCATTTTTTATAAGGAAAGTGTTAGGGCACAAATCTCAGCCCCTTTAGGGATGTACTCAGACATACCCATCAGGTGCATCATTTGTTTCTTCTGTTCAGTTTTCTGGCGGTGCAAGTAATAGGCCCTATGTGGCCCATCGCATCTAGACTCTTCCAGGTGGATCATTTCAATCTTGTTTTCTAGCCTACTGAGGGCTGGAAATGACAATTAGAGATTCATACTTCTTTGGCTATTAGATTGGTAAGGTCTTGAACCTCTTCTCTACATCGTCCTGACAGGTTGTCATTCTTCTGAGAGTCTGTTGAAGAGCTCTTGTCCCAGAGCCTAGATTGGACGTCATAGAACTAATAGATAGTGTAGCTCTAGTAGAGCGTAGAGACACATATAGGTTTCCTCTGTTCTAAGTCTCTCTCTCCATGCTTCTTTTGAGTAGCAAGTCATCAATTCAGAGTTTCTTTTCCTTGACCTTGAGTGGTAGGACTCATGAGTGGTGGACTCCTTGGATTGGAGCGCACCATATGATCTTGCCGAGGATTATGTGGAAGGGGCACTACTCCAGTGCCTTTGTTGAAATCCATGACATACATGACAGGTTGTCATTCTTCTGAGAGACTCTTGAAGAGCTCTTGTCCCAGAGCATAGATTGGACATCATAGAACTAATAGATAGTGTATCTCTAGTAGAGCGTAGAGACACATATAGGTTTTCTCTGTTCTAAGTTCCTGTCTCCATGCTTTTTTTGAATAGCAAGTCATCAATTCAGAGTTTCTTTTCCTTGACCGTGAGTGGTAGGACTCATGAGTGGTGGACTCCTTGCATTGGAGCGCACCACATGATCTTGCCGAGGATTATGTGGAAGGGGCACTACTCCAGTGCCTTTGTTGAAATCCATGCTAACCTAGCTTTGTTCTTACAGATTTCATTGGAGCCTGCCATCTTTGTGATACCTTAGATTTTAATCTTTCATATTTCATGTTTGGTTTTCATATCCCTTAATGTGAGAAGCGTTATGAATTCTCATTTTTCTTTGGTCCTGTTGCATCATTTTCCAGTGAGCCTCAATATTCTTCTTGCTTTGTTTATGAGTAACCTAGCTAAAAACCACCAAAGGAACCAGAATTGATCCCTCCTTGGTGGTTTTGGACCTTCGTTCTGATATGGCTTGGAATCTAGTAGTCACCACATGTCTTTCGAATAACCATCCGAGTTGGTCATTCGTAATTAATTGCAATTCTGATCTAACTGGCACTGGATCTGGTCACTAGAAATGATTCTGTCAGGTCAGAATTAGTCAAGAAATGGTTCCAATATGACTATCAAACAGGAAGCACCTCCTGCACCAGGAAATTCTGCTATAGAAAATAGAGAAACTTGCTCTAATAACAATGTTATACGTTATCTGAACACAGAGGCATCTGCTTTATATCACCAATTTTTTTTTATACTGAAATGGGAGATATCTCTGAATGGTTTGGGGGATGTATGTATGTTGGATGTCCCTTAATCTGACACACGTGGCACCTATTTTGCCACTTATATTCAAGATTAAAGAAGTTACAACTTATACTTGCTTCTGAGAACAAAAACTAAATAGACCATAACCGTCCCTAATACTGTCCAAAAAAGATTTAAAAAAGGTTTAAAACCAACATTCTGTATAGCATGATTCTATTTTATATATATCAAAAACGCCTATTATAATGATAAAATAAAGCTATTTGAAAGATCAAATGAAAAAAGTGCTATTATCATGAGATAAGCAGAACACCTCCAGATCATGCTATAAAGAGCAAGGAGAAGACCGGTGCTATTGTCATTTTGATCCACAGTGAAAAGCAAAGGTTATGTAAGAGAAGCCCAAGTTTCTTGGGGCTGGTCCCCATTTGTCTTGTCGACTGCCATTTTTAAGAAAATTTCAGCAACATGAACTCCCAGGTTTGAAAGCTTGTCTGCCCAGTGCCAGATCATTATGTTCCCTACATATGTGAGTGAATGATATCTGATTGGAATTTCTTTTGAGAAGATTGACCTGTTCCATCACTGGGTGGAGGCAGATATTATGCATTTCTGTTTTCCCATTTATCCAATCAATTGACAAATTTGAATCTTTAAAGACTTGGAACAGTTCACCACTTGCTCTATAGCAGTTCTTAACAAGGCTGCCAAGGCTTTCAGTTCTGTCCAATTATTTGAGCCCTTCCCAAGAACCAATTTGAATGAGTAGTAAAGAGAGTTAGAAAGATATAAAGCACCCCCTGCACCACACCCCCAAGGGTTTCCTTCACATTTACCATCAAAGAAACTCCAAGGTGTCTTTATGTGTATTTCTAAAGTCTTATTCTGTCTCACAGGCTTTGGGCTTGGAACCAATTTAATCTCATCATAAACAATACCTAATTTTATAGAAAACTTCGGGGTGAAAGAGTGTTCTTCAACAATAGTGGCATTCCTTGCTAACCAGATTCTTCATGCTGCAATACAAGGAAGGGCCTTATGATCTGCAACTGAAGTGTTTTCCACCTGGAGTTTAAGTACACTAGTGAGGTATTCTCCTCACTTTCCATTCTCTCCTGCTAGATTTATAAACTCTTTCAGTACCTCCTTAGTAAATGGGCAGTTTGTAACAATATGCTGTGCAGAATTTTCGTTATTCCTCCAAAGAATTTAAAACCTGGGACCTTGCCATGATCTCCTCTGGAGCACACCCTAAAAGAGAATCTTGTTTGCTAAATCAAGCTAGCAGAAAATTCTAGACTATGGAGGATCTTTGAGCTTCCAAACAGGCTTTCACTGCCAGGTTAGCCACTTGTGGATCAACTTCTGAGCATCCAAACAGGCGTCCACCACCAGGTAGCCATTTCTGGATCATCATCCAAAAAGCTAGTTGAGTATCCTGATTCCTAACTTGGCAGTTTAATCCACCTGCAGGATGTTTTGACCAAAAAGTTTTCATCCATGTCCAGCGTAATGAAGTTTCTTTGCAAATTTTTGATGAAAAGGTACCACTCTTCTAGTATTGGACCATCTAAACCAAGAAATCTCTGATAATCTATGTCGACCCTCACAAGTTACAACCTACCTTTCAACCAAACCCTAATCTGATACTTCTTCCATGGCCAAATTTCTGGCAAAGCCAATTTTCAACAAGATGGGCCAATGCGAGGACTTTCCAAGTAATAGATGCATTAGTAGTAGGTTTGAATGTCAGCGTTATACAATCTTCTATCAACAGGGGGGCAATATAATTGGCGAGAATAACATGCTTCTAGAGACCATCATTTTAATAATCCTTCACATTTTCTTTGTTGTGAGGGCCCTTCCAAATTAATGTGTATTCTGCAGTGTCCACTCCAAACAGCTTTGGTTTAGCCAGTCTATCCCATTGTAACACAGGTATTGAGTTCTTTCCTTTATTATTTTTCCATAAAAGATTGAAACGTTTCTCTTTGATTTTTCCAAAATTCCCACAGCAATATATGACAAAGAAAACCAATATACCATGTTTGCCTCAAGTACAGATTTAATAAGGTTAATGTGCCAACTAAGGAAAGCCACCGAGAACAAATCCAATAAGCGTTTGGTTTGAGAACAAAGCCAAGGTACTTCATACTTGAACCCCAATTTATTACTTGAAATGGGAGTAGGTGCAAAAGATCCCTTTCTCAATATGGAGATAGAGAGCCAACTGAGACTGTTATTTTTTTTAAATATCTGACAGACCCATATCCTTTTGATGTCCGATGAAAGATCCATTGGATATCCAATGAACCTTTTGACAAACATTCATCAGATATTTGATGAACCTTTCAACAAACATTCATTGGATACCTGACGAACATGCTGAGAAACATTTGCTGGATATCTGGCGAACATTATGACGAAAATTCGTCGGATATCTGATGAACCTTACAAGAAAAATTCATTGGACATTTGATGATTATGTGTTGAAAATAACAACTGTCGACGATGATCTCCGACGATGCAATGTCGGATATCAAACGATAACAATGGTCGGAATTTTGACGATTGTTTAAATGTCAATAGTACAACAGTACCTGAAATGACGTTTGGTGAGACCTCCTTTTGTCGTTATAGTGTGGAAACTTTGCCGAAAGAATGAAATTGGCTCAATTTTTATTATTGCCAATTCTTGATCTAAAGTGACTTCTCCAAAGACAAGAATAAATGCTCAAGACAAAATTTGCTTCATAGATCGCATTTTTCCCATTAGAACAAGAGGTCAAAATATCCAAGACCAAGTGATGATGCTAAACAAGACCATCCTCTCTATTTATATGAGGAGGAATGTCTAATTAGCCTAAAAGTCCCTAAATCTCAAGTAAAATTACAATAATAAATTGGGTTACAAGCCAACCCATTAGCCAAAATATAAAATCAAGTGAAATGCCCACACGTGTGAGCCGAATGCTGATGTCCTCCATGCGTAGGGCTATATGAGGCATGCATTGAGGCATTAGAGTGCAATGAGTGGTGTAGAAGCTCTCTAAAATCATGGTGTGAAGGTTTACCTCACATTTCTGTCAAAATCTCTCTGTGGGCCCCGAATTTCACCTTGCGGGTTAGAATGTGGTCTCTTGAGTCTCCAACAGGTTAATGTGCCCACATCTGCTCCAACGTTGAGGGCTTTCCAGGTGCTACTAGCTCTCCCATATCTCAGAAGGTGAGACCATCCTCATATAGGCTATGGATCAATTTCCATATCTCTAAGAGTCCCGTGGCCGACCATGGGCATGCTGGGTTTTAGTGTATGTCATATTGAAGAATCATGAGACCATCCTCATATAGGCTATGGATCAATTTCCATATCTCTAAGAGTCCCGTGGCTGACCATGGGCATGCTGGGTTTTAGTGTATGTCATATTGAAGAATCATCAGATAGCCTGCAAAGTGGCAGAACATCTTGGTGCAAGAGGTGTCCACGAGTGCAAAAGTCATGTTGGTACTGCTTAGAGACCCAAGGCTCTCAATGCCTCACCTGTGGGTGTCAATATGGTCCTCCAATGCCTTGGGTACTTGTGATTAAGGTGCCCAATACTTGGGCTACTAAACCAGTTGACAATCACAACATAAAGTCTAGTCAAAGCAACCAGTCATTAGGTACAATAATCATTTTTTGCGTCCAAGTGAACCAAGATTGAAAGCAAAGGGCTATTTAACACTTCAAATAAGACTTTCCTTCCAAAATTAGGGCTTTGAACTCGTAATGGTGTTACCTCCCTAGGCAGGAGTGGCTAATGGATAACCCTATTAGGCGTTTTCAGCCCCTAAGGGGAAGTAACATTTTCCTGGTCTAGCTTTCAATCGATAGGTGTTAGTGAATAATAATGATGGAATAGAGGGGAGAAGACTTCATGGTTAATTGCTATGGTCATGTGTTAGTGAATAATAATGATGGAACAGAGGGGAGAAGACTTCAAGGTTAAGTGCCATGGTCAAAGGGACTAGCATGATGGGGATCCTCATCCTCGGTGTATAGGTGTGAGGAGGGAGCAATCATGGGTGCATGAGCTAACCCCTCTTATGCGCCTTTTACTATTTCTTGATTTTTCTTTGTATTATTGCTTGTGTCTCAAAGGGTTAGAGCTTCCTGTGTATGATGTATAATAGTTATTACCTCCTTAATGATGAGGCATCTCGTTGCCCATCAAGGGTTGGGACATGCAAGGGCAAACCCTAACCGACAGGGTGCGTAAGCACACTCGAATGTCAAGGCCGCCATCGGCTCGACTGATAAGAGAAGGTACGTTAGTGCTCGTCCAATGCCTTCTTAGTTTACTTATTTGAAGGGGCAGCCCAATGAAGTAAAATCGAACCCGCTGCTTAGGAAGGTCTGCCTGAGGCCTACCTTATGTCTTAGCCCCCAGAATATATAATATAATTATATATATAATATATATCAGTCAGCCTGAGTGGAAGATGCCCCATCCTAATCCGGGTTCTTATCTATAGGCCCGCTAAAGCCAGCCTTCATGAACATAAATAGAATTCTAGCTCCCCCATTGCCTATAGCCCGGGGGGGGGAAAGGAGGGTCCCCCTTCAGTCACTACTACCGGTAGGGGCCTGGAACTGGGGCTGTCCAGGCTAACAACAGAGGGGTGGGCAAGAGGCCCTATTCATTGGATAGATATGGATGCTCGGAATAGGAAACGTGCTGTGGCTGGCTTATAGCAGCTTTGAGGGGCATTTGCGGACGTTCTATAGCCACTTCAGCCCCCTGGATGAGAGGCCTTCTTTATGGCGTGAAGGAGCAACATGCACTTAGGAATTAGGTGATGCCCATAATGAGTAAGGTAGAGCTCATGCTAGGCTTTTTCCCATGTGCTAATGTGTATGTCCCAACCATATTTTTGCATTTTAATATTCTTTTGTTTTACATTGTGGCCATTATTTGCTCTTTCCTTTTCTTTTAGCTGCATCAACCTCTTAGGGCAATGTTTTGGGCCCTCCCTAGGTATGAGGATGTATGGGTGCCAATCCTAGAGAACCAATGGTTAGTTGTGTTGTCGCTCAGATTGTACAAGCACTATGACAATGACTCAGGTCAGGGGCTGTCACTTTGATCCCCGACCTCTCCGTTCTAGCTGTCTCCCAACAACAGGCTAAGGGGGGTAGTCCTTATGGAAATGTGAAGATGGAGGACAAGTTGGCAACCAACAAGTCCGCGAGACATAAATGAATGGCCTAACTACTTGGTTAATTTTAGCAAGACTTAATTGAATTAGATTAGATTTGAATGTGAGACCAATGCCTTATCAAGTCAACTTCTTGCTTTATATTAATTAGAGGCCAAGTAATATATTAATTAGAGGCCAAGTAATCGGATGAACGACCGATGCTTAATTGCTCAACTAACCTGAATGAAGTGCAAATCTTATCAACTAGGTGAAATGCAAAATCTTGGTTAATTTTAAGTTAGATGCTTATTCTAGGTGTAACTTTCCTCTTGACTGTTTTAGAACTAGTCTCTAGAGTAGGTTGTGATACAAAGGCCAATAGGAAGCAAACAAAAGCTTGATTAACGATACCTTCTGTTAGGCTCTATTCACTCGATGCCTCCGGCACTGCAAAGATTGTGGCTCTAACGACTGCAAGGTCTCTGTGTTAACCACTAAAGAGGTGCTGAGTCCCTCAAGTTAAATTGAGAAAGGGTTGTCCTATTATCTCTATCAACCAAGCTTATGCTTGGAGGTAAATAATTAATGCAACTAGACTCAGGATGCAATGCAAGATGGATTGAGTGATTCTTGAGTTTAAGATTGTTTAAGTTTAAGTACTTAGTTATGAGTCAATCTTTAAATTATGACAATAAGTACTTATTAATGAAAATTAAGAGATGATTTTTAACCACAGGAGAATGAATAAACAAGATATGCCAATGATATAATTTGATCAAGATACCACCACAAATATTCACCCAAATAAATTATAATTAACCAATTATGACATTTAGCCAACACAAGGTGCCAATACTTAAGATGATCAATGAGATTAGAAACCTTTCAAGATATTTAGACAAGGTAAATGCCAATATACCAAGGATTTAAAATGACCACAAACCAATGATGGCAAAAGAGAAAAAGAGCTATTATCCAATGATTCCTTTTGATATTAGCAATGTTCTTTAGATGATTAGATGCTCAATACAACTTGAGAGAGAGTTATTTCAATGATGCACCAAAGGAACTTGAACCATTCAACACAATGTGATCTAAGATTAGAGTGAAACTATTAGATGTGATCTTATGAGGAATTTATTAGTCTCACGACCACAAATGTGTTAGTGCACTTAAAACAACTAGAAGCCAACTTGCTATTAAACCATGAAACAAGAACAATTATGATATGTAGAGCATGAGCAAGGAATTTTCTTATGTTACTTATGTCCCAATCACATTCAAATGAGCAATTATTAAACCCTTTAGGACATTAGTATACTTAGCGAGATATGAGAAATAAAGACCCAAATGAAATTATGATATGAAACAAGAACAATTATGATATATAGTATACTTAGCCAGATATGAGAAATAAGGACCCAAATGAAATTATGATATGAAACAAGAACAATTATGATATATAGAGCATGAGCAAGGAATTTTCTTATGTTACTTATGTCCCAATCACATTCAAATGAGCAATTATTAAACCCTTTAGGACAATAGTATACTTAGCCAGATATGAGAAATAAGGACCCAAATGAAATTATGATATCTTAGCCCTCTTAAGATGCACTTTTCAATTATGATATGAAACAAGAACAATTATGATATATAGTATACTTAGCCAGATATGAGAAATAAGGACCCAAATGAAGTTATGATATGAAACAAGAACAATTATGATATATAGAGCATGAGCAAGGAATTTTCTTATGTTACTTATGTCCCAATCACATTCAAATGAGCAATTATTAAACCCTTTAGGACAATAGTATACTTAGCCAGATATGAGAAATAAGGACCCAAATGAAATTATGATATCTTAGCCCTCTTAAGATGCACTTTTCATTGTTATATCAGACTATCTGATTGCACTTTTTATGTAGAGATAATAGTCATTAAACAACTAGATCTATGCCAAGAGATTAATGCCCAAATTGCTTAAATGACTCAACAATGTGCTAGAGATCTTAGATATGAATTTTATGCTACTTAAATGTGTTTTTTACCACTGTTATGAGTTATTTAAATTGCCGAGGTAAAACAATGAAATGAGCAAGGGTTTAGAGGTCAAATCAAAGGCCTCACGCCTTGAAGATCACTTGCCCAACTTGCCAAATTTTTCCAACACTTGAAAACACAAATTTTCAACTTCTCTGCAATATTCACCGATGATTAGCTTCAGAAAATAAAAATTTACCCACAGAGGTAAGGGGAGGGAAATGAGACAAAGGGATGAGGGCAAATGAGGGGGCAGCAAGCCTCCTAGAGGCTGCGGCTAAGGTCAAAGGCCTACTACACAAGGGAAGGAGCCCAAAGGGGCTCACGACTTGCCCAAGAGGGCCGCCGCTTGGTTTGAAAAGGGGGTTGAGAGGCCCTAAGGGTGTGTGGCCTAGGGTTGGGGCTTCAAAGAGGCCCGTGAAAAAAGGTTTAGGGGAGGCCTAAAACCCACGACAAGAGGAGACAAAGGGATAAGGAGGAGGAAGTAGGGAAGAGAAGGGCTAGACAAAAGCAGGGTAGGCCAAGAAGAGGGGAGACAGAGGGTTGGAAGGAAGGCCGAGTGGCCTAGAGGCCACGGCTAGGCCTACCAAGGCCTAAAAACACCATGACAAGGGATCAAAAGGCAGGCCGAGGCCTTTAGATCCCTGCGGCTAACCCTAGGAGGCTAGAAAAGGCTGATGCAGAGCCCTGGAAGGGTGGATGACTAGGGAAAAGGAGGACACTGGGCCTAGGAGCCCTGAAAAAAATTAAAACCCTCGCCAAAATTTGAATCTTGCTTTAGATTTTCAATTTCACTGCAAAATTTTCAATTGCTGGCCCTGCAAAAATTCTAGAGACGATCTTACCCCTCAAGGGCCTAGATCTAGCTCTAATCCAACAAATTTCCTTGGATCTCACTTGCATAAATAAATTTACAAGTGCCTAAAACCCCAATATATAAAAAAATTCAAAAAATCCCAAAACCCCAAACCCCAACTGCAAACAAGGGTTAGAAAAATGAAATTTATTTACAAAAAAATTACTATACAAAATATAGTTACAAAATATACAAGTGTAAAATGTTTTAAGAGACCTTGGTAATGGCTAGATCTATTTCGAAATATAAATGTTAAACCATAACCTCAGCGAAGTTAGAAAATCACATAAAATATTCAGAATTCAAACATGGTTAGCTTGTGCCCACAGCTTGTGAACTTGGAGCCCAAGGGCCGGGGAACCTGCAAACTCTATATATTTTCTCAAGAAGAAACCATTAGAACATACAATGAATTAGATACCTAAAATAAGCCCAAAACTTACCAATAGAATGTTCCTATCATCTATAATGAAATAATGATTTAATTATTATTTAAAGCGCAATATATGAATGCAAATACCCAACACATACCACAAATCAGCGAGACAAAGACACCATGAACTGCACCCCAAAGTCTTTTATTATGATGATCAAAACGTTCCCAGCGAGACAATGGCTTTACACTAGCATTTACATAGTTACATCAGACCAGAGCTCAAGATCCAGATGAAAAATAAAAGCAAAATGTCTTATATTTATAGAGAAATTCTTCCTAAGTGGAAAATAACGGTTAGTTGGTTTGATCCCTGTCAAAATAATCTCAACTCTTGATAGAACTTTGATGATCTTTTAATCTCCATTGTCGAAAATATTTATTCTTGAGGAGTTTTCGAATTTCTCATTAAAACCATTTTTTATTAGCTCAAAAATAATTATTTTGAGCTAATTTCCTAAAAAATTGACTTTGACTTAACCACCAAGGTCCAAGGGTCCAATTTTTCTTGAAATTTCCAATATTCCCTTGATAGGGGACCTCCAAAAATTAATTTCTTTTAGTCTCACAAATCTTTCCACTTGGAGAATTTTATATCTCTAACATTTTAATTTTTGACTCTAATTAATTAATTTTATGGCTTAGGATTTTATTATATTTTTTCCACAAAAATTAATTAATTGACTCATTAAGGGATTAATTATTTTTCCACCCTCTAATTGACTCATTAAGGGATTAATTATTTTTCCACCCTCTAATATTTTAGCCATGGTGTCTAAGTATGAGGGACCATGCGCTAAAATATTTTTTACATAAGATTTTACGAAATCAACCCTCAAAGGGGGAATACCTGTTTGTTATAGACCCTCAAAATACTTACCCAATTCTGCGACACTATGATCGAGTAGACCAAGTAATTTGTAATAAAATAATTTAGTCAAATAGCTTACATTATTCCTAAATCACTTTACAAAAGGCTCGATTAAAACACTAGGACTCACCTAAGACTTCAAAGATAAATTCCACCCTAGCTTTGGGGTGAGGATGGAGGTAAAAACTCTGCTAATCATCCATGTTTAGAAACACAGATGAATCAATGAGACAAAAAACCTTCTAGGATGAAATTCGTCGCCAACTAGGTTGTTACATAAATACACGGTCTTACTAGCATCATTTACATTACAAACTTGCAGAATGGGTTTACAATGACACAGAACAGACTGTTGGCTAATGATTCTGACTTTGAAAAAATTCCTTGAAGTCCTTAGGTCTTGCTGCCTTGGAATGTTGAAAAAAATGGGTGCAACAAGTTGAACCCGAAGAATGGAAGTGGAAGAAGTACTTGTAACGTAAGATGGAAAATGGTAAGTATGGAATAGGGATATATGGGACTGCACTATCTCAATCAAGGTTTCCCAAGTAGTGCCCCTCCTATACCTATTAGGCCATTAGAGGAGGTTCCATTGGACTAGGATTGAATAATAACACCCCATTTAAGGTGAGGGAACGAGGTCATGGTCAAAACCATTCTTCCTTCTAAGTCATCCCATAATCCATCTTAAAAGTCCAAATACAAACAAGCATAAGCACTCGATTGCAAAATGAATAAAGTACCTTTTGATTGGAGGCTCACGTTCCTTCATGTGCTCTTGCCAGATGGGTAACTTATGATTGATGCATGTGGTGTAGGTACAAATGGCACATCATCATCGACTAGTGGTGGTGTCAGGGGTTGTTGGTTGGTCGACTGGAAGAGATGATGGGAGCAAATTTTTCTTCTATAGGGTTACCCATTTCGATGGGTAACATTTGGCTCCAATTGGGACATGAGCTCACTGTAGAGCGCATGATCCATGTACTTGAACGGGGAGTTCATGAGAACTCCAACAATCCCTGGGATTGCAGACTTGTAACTTGTTCATTGCAATCAAACTTGTTTGGGAGCATGTGCTCTTGGTGTAGGGTATCGCCCATCTTTTATATGAGAGTATAAATCCTTACATAAAATAAAATCCAATCTAAATGCAAGCTAATCTATATGATACATGATATGAATGATATTTAGCATGCTCACACAATATGCAATGCACCTACACTACCATGCTTAGTATGTGAAAGTCAATCTCCAATAAATAAGGTGAGGTGGCTCCCTTTCACCAGTGAAGAAAAAAGTTCACCATCAAGTTTGGCAATGTAAAAGTGTCCTACACCTACTTTCCCATGGATCTTGACAGGAATAAGGTCCTTATTGATCAAAACAAGATCCCCAACTTGGAAATCTCTCTTTGGTTTTTGAACTCGTTGCTTCTTAAGAATGGTTGGCCTTGGATTTTTTTGATATGGAAAAATTCTTGAGAAGTGGGAGGCTTAATAGGTTTTGAAGGGCTACTTAAAGGGTTTTCACTAATAGTTCCATGGCTACGATGGGTGGGAAATGGAAAGGGGTCCACATCTTATATATGCCTTGAGAGTTGGGGCTCCCTATAGAGGACAAATGGGGTACCATCAGGCTTAAGAATGGTGGCATGTGATAGATCCATTTGCAATTGTCCACCAATCGAGGCCCTTCGCTTCGTTGATAGTATCATCCCCCAAGCATCAGGTAAATCAACGACAACAATATCCATTAGTACCAACATATCTTTGTTAGCTGCTAGTGAGACCTTTAAACCTTTGATAAGACAATCGATGGCAATTGATCTAGAATCAAAACCACACACATTCTCATATGGCCTAGTGATGCCCAACTCTAGTTGGTGCATGACATTTGCCCAACTCTAGTTGGTGCATGACATTGGCGGATGCCCTTGAATCAAGCATGCAATTGTGAAGTATGAGCTTATCAATCACTATGGACAATAAAAATGGGTAATGACCCTCATTCCTCTTGTTAAGGTATACATTTTTTAATATAACGGGTGGGCCATTAGGCTCATCATCAAGACCTAAAGCCTTTTTGATTTGGTTCCTATGGGGAGGAAGCTTAGCCATCTATTTAATGGAAACCTGCACATTAAACTTAGCCAAAACACTACCCATGTCAACATCTAATACAATTTCATCATTTTTGGTTTCCACTTGGGTTTGCTTTGAGGCTGCACTTGGGGATTATCTTTGCCTTAGATGGATTAGAGCTTGCTTGGGCTTGGTCATTATTCTTTCTAGAGTATTGCAGACCCCTAAATCTCCCACTATTCTCCACAACTAGGACATGATCCATTTAGTTGGCATTGATTTGGGCTTGGCTAGGCTCTGAGTGAAAGTAAGAATCCCCAAGAAAGATGTTGAAAGGATGAGTTTCACCTACTATATTCATATGCTCAGGATTTTCCTCCTCTTCATGTTGCTCATAAGGAATATCCTCTTGAGGCTCCTTAGAAGATTGATCCCAAGGTGACCCTCCTTGCCCTACCAGGTTGGTTTGAGCAAGAGTTTTTGGAACATTTTGTTGCACGTTACGATCTCCTTTGATGGTCTTCCTAGGGAAGGATTTGTTCTTAAATTTGTTCTTAGGTGGAAAATTAGACCTATACCCTCACTTTCTTTCTAATGTGGTCATTCTATTCATAAGAGTCTTTTGACCTTGTGTGATTTCAGTGGTAAAATTTTCTATCTTTTGGGCAAAAGCTTGAATGATAGGGTCAATTTGAGAGCTTGGCTTTGCCTTAGGTTCAATTCTAACTGTGTGGTAATTGAACATGTTAATTGGTGCAACATTCACATTTTGTTCAACTTTGACCATTATCTTCTTACCGTTGGCTAGGGTATTGGGGTTTTTGTCCTTGAGGACATAAGTTAAATGTCCTCGACAAGCCTTGATATACCTATCAAGGATGATAGTTTCAGAGGGTTTAAACCTATTATGAATTTCCCTAAGAAGGCTATCAAACCTTTGAGTGAACTCTTTGACATTCTCTTTGTTAGTTTTTGCTATAGATAGGAATCTATCAAGGGCCATGCTTCCATCTACCTCTGTTGCCAATCTTTTTTTGAATGTATCGTGGATTGTATCCCAATCAGTGATGCTTCCTTGGGGTAGGCTAAAATTTGAGTCCCTAGCATCACTATCAAGTGAGAGGGTAAAGAGCATCATGATAATATCCTCATGCTCAATATGCCTAGAACCCACTGTGCAATAGAAATTGTGAACATGTCTCTCTAAATTGTGAACATGTCTCTCAGCGGTGGTGACATTGGTGCCATTGAACATGGGTATCCACTCATAATATTTATTAGACAAAGGATGAGGGGCATCAGGGTGGTTACTGAAGTCTAAAAGCCTAAAGGCAATGAAATTCCAAGGTCTATCCATGGATATAGTAGGATTGGGATTAGTGCCAAAGAGTTGTCTAGCTATAGGGGTAGTTGGTTTGACAAGGGAATTGCCAATGTTAATGACTCTTTTAGTAGTGTTCCTTGTCCCTAGAGCTATGATTCTTTGAGGAGGACCTTTCGGGGATTTAGAATGGGTTGGTTTAGGAGCCACTAGAAGAGGATCTATCTTCTCGTTAGATATTTTCCCTCTTCGAATGAAAGAAGCTAAATGCTTCAAGCTATGGGAATGTAGACTTGCTTCCTCCTTGGCAACGATGCCAAAAATGTTGCCGCAAAATCTAGCAGGCCTTGTAGAGGGGTATTGTGCAAGGCAAACTGTAATAACCCCAGTCATCTTGCAAGTAGGTAGAAGTTGTGTTGATGGTCTCAGTCATGGTACATTCAGTCGATCACCTTGCATTTGGTAGAATCATTGTAATTATTTGGTTGTCAGTGTATACATATGGAAGAGTTAATATACATGCCTATTTATATATGTATGTATGAACATGCTTAAATGGTTAGTTATTATTTGGAAACAAGGTAAATACATATAAGTCATGTACATGGTTTTTGTAAACCCTATATGGCTATATCAAGAAAACTTGTGTATTTGGTTACTTTATACTTCACAAATGACTAATGTGAATGTAGTTGGTTATTTTAGATTATATATAGCTAAGGTAAACTTCAAGAAAATAACTACACTTCGCCTTTGAAGACTCCATTTGAAGTTTTTTTTGGTGGTTTTTGTTTTTGATGCGGGACAGTTGGGGCTAACTAGGGAGGGAACCCTAACTAATAAAAAAAGGGGATTCAAATGTAGAAAAAAAGGAGAGAGGGGAGTGAGGAGAGGAGTAGAAAAAAAAACGGTGGAAGAAGAGAAGGTATAGGAGGAGAACTGGCACCAGGAGCGCAGGAGGAAAAAGATGCATTAGTGGGGTTAGGCATATTGTGACACCAAGCAAAAAAGGGTGAGCCAACTTCTCTGTGAGGGCCTAGTGACGAGTTCAAGGAGTTTAGTAGCACAAGTTTATTGATTCCAAGATTAAGGTTATTTTTGGTGGTGGGTCGATCTATACAGCCAAAATAAGGGCCAAAATTTTGTGTTAAAGTGTCTGCTTACGTTTGGTGTTTAGCCGTGTATGCTAGTGGCCCGATCTGCTTGTAGAATGGCAATTTGAATCTCCAGTCAAGGCTAATCTTCATATTCCATTGTCGATGGAAGTATTTTCACCTCCCTGGGTTGCATAATGGTTGATCGACATGATATACACTTTGCTAGAACCTCACCTCTCTCAATTTAGAGTTGCGTTTTTGCTGCTGGACGTTATAGAGGCTTGTAACAAGGCATTTCTCTTATGAGTCTCTGGGAATACAGTGGAGCTGCTATCTAATACCAGGTGCCATCTTTTCTCTCTATTCTTTTATATTCAAGTTTTATATGAGTAGGAACTATAATATGGGTGATATCTCCAAATACCAATATGTATGGTTTTTCTAGGTCTAAAATATAATGCATTTATATTTCACATGAATATATGGAAGAAACATTGAGCATAAAATTTGGAACCCTGAGAGCTTAGTTCGATGGTTAGAGTTTACAGTATTCTTTATGAAGTCAAACTTGTGAAAAAAAGGGGGGTACCTACAACATTCTACAGTCAAACTGTTCGACATAACCTGCCACTGAGAAAATTAACAATAAAACTCAGGAAAATTCCCAAGATCGTGGAATCTCTAGGGAGGGATTTTATAGTTAGGACAACAAGCTTTGCAATGCTTGCTTGCAATGGTGTAGGTGGCTTGGTTGGGCAAACCACGCATTTTCTTAACTTAAGAAACCAACTGTTGCGATTCTAAACCGATTGTGTGTGCATCTAAATCAATTGTCATTGCATTGTGTTGTTCCCTGTTGGAACTATCATTGAGACACAATATTGTAGGGACAGACAACTGTATAGCCTTTTCATTGTAGTAGCCAGGATATCGGGCTTTGATTTCAACGAGACAACTTGCTTTGATTTCAACAAGACAACTTGACTGACTTTTGTGATTACGTCTATGGAAGTGAATGCCTAGGTACTGCTTCCTGAACTAGGGTTGGTTAATTTACAATCAATGGATAAGTAGATCTAGAATTGATTGAGGGTGGAGGCCTTACCTCTGGAACCCCTCATTGGCTAAAGGGTGGAGGCCATTGACTGCCCTGGACTAGCCTTCCTCGATGAGGGGGTTCGTAGACTTTGGATTCCTAATGTAGGGTGAAAATTGGGTTAGATCTTTGGACTCCCTATACCTGAACACTGTTATGCTAGAAGGATGGAGATTGGGTTAGATCTTTGGACTTCCTGTACTAGAACACTCTTATGCCAGAAGGGTGGAGATTGGGTTAAATCTCTGGACTCCTTGTACCTAAACACTCTTATGCTAGAAGGGTGGAGATTGGGTTGGATCTTTGGAATCCTCCTACCTAAACATTGTTATGTTAGAATGGTGGAGACCGGGTTGGATCTCTGGACTCTCTGTACCTGAACACTCTTATGCCAGAAGGGTGGGGATCAGGTTAGATCTCTGGACTCCCTGTACCTGAACACTGTTACGCCAGAAGGGTGGAGATCAGGTTAGATCTCTGGACTCCTTGTACTTGAACACTATTATGTCGGAAAGGTGGAGATCGGGTCAGATCTCCGGACTCCTTGTACTTGAACATTGTTATGCCAGAAGGGTGGAGATCGGGTTAGATCCTTGGATTCCTTGTATCTGAACACTGATATGTCAGAAGGGTGGAGATTGGGTTAGATCTCTGGACTTCCTGTGTCAGAACACTGTTATGCCTGAAGGGTGGATGTCAAGTTGGATCTCTAGACTCCCTATAATTGAACACTCTTATGCCAGAAGGGTGGAGATTGGGTTAGATCTCTGGACTCCCTGTACCTGAACACTGTTATGTCAACATGGTGGAGATCATGTTGGATCTCTGGACTCCGTGTACCTGAAGTTCTGAACACTGTTATGCTAGAAGGGTGGAGATCGGGTTCGATCTCTGGACTCCTTGTACCTGAACACTGTTATGCCAGAAGGGTGGAGGTCAAATTAGACCTTTGGACTCCCTGTACCTGAACACGACTACATGGACATCAGTGGTGGAAGATATTCATAGCTCTTCCCTTGGCAGCCCTGCATAAGCCCATCCAGATATCATTCAAAAATAAGGAATGGACATTAAATCAAAATTACCTTCGTGATGGTCTTTCATCATGACATCTTCTAGTTCGCATCAGCGTCCTACATACACATTGACACATCTCCAAAAGATATATACTGTCAAGGGTCTCTTTCTTTTTCAGACTTCATCAGAGTCATCATATCTTTCATGGAGATATCCTAGTCAAATCTTCCAGTTCTCGGATGTTGATTTCCTTCGTCATGGTTGCATATTCCACGATCTCTTTCCTTGTTTCTTCACACATTTCTCTTCCTAGGAACTTTTAATCAGAGTTCCTCCAATCACTGTCAACCACCTCATATTTCATATGAGGACATATTATGTTGATTTCATCTAGACAATGTGTGACCCATGCTTTCCTCATCCTTTCAAAGGAAGAGATCCTTTCTTTTGATCATGCTCTTGAGATAGAGCATTTATCGATGTTACCTGCAACCATATGACATGACTCTACAATATCGAATACAAGCATACGTACCTCATTTTCCTTTAGGTCATCTAGACTTCTTTCAGCAACTTCCTTGATTGAAAAAACTTCAATCCCTTGATTTGCTTCACCTTTTTTTTTGTCATCATACCATCATCTCATGAATTCCCACAAGATGGAATTCTTGATGAAACACTCGCTTCCTTTTGATTGGTGAACCTTCCGATGAACATTCCAATAGAGGATCTTGAGTATCCTCATCCAGCAAATGTTTCCTATTGACTGCTGTATGATGAGCTTTTGTACTAGATGACTTTTTCTTTTCCCATAAGTACCACTTATGCTTCTAATGAGGTTACCAAGAGCTATATCCTTCCAAGGGTGACTGTCATAGACTTCTATTTCAACTATTTTTCTTTATGATGACGAGCTCTTGATTTTAATGCTTCTATGATGCCACGATGAATCCTATCCCTAGTGAATCATGATAGCCATATCTTACAATAGAAAAAATTAAAAACATTAAAGCAAATACTCAGAATATTCAGAAAATATTAAAGCAAATACCCTGCAACCTACACCAATATACAGATCAAGTACTGAAAAATAAATGAGACAATCACACAAAGGACACTTATTTTTGGATTAAACGTCCCCGGGAAAACCTAATGCGGGAAAATCGATGCAATAGATATGAGGGTTTTATTATAAAGCAACTTTCTGAATACAACTAGGGTATCAAATTTGGCTCACCCAACAGAGAATAAATCCATGAGAAGTACCTCTATCTGGAGACATATATTTTGGTGAATCTAGCAACTGGATGAACAAACCCCACAGGTGACTGCGTTGTCCCCAGCGTTGTGCAGCGACGGCTGCTCCCAGCTCTGTGTTGGAACTGTGTCACCTCCTCTAGGAGTTGCGTCACCCTCCCAGTGAGCCGTCTCGGCTCAGAAATCGATTTGCTGAAATGATGCCCGATTTGCCTCATAGAAACCCTAGCGCTGCCTCTGCGTGATTGTGTTAGCCCCTCTAGCTTCTGTGTCACCCTCCTAGAGCTGCGCTGTCTCTCCTTGGTGCTGCACTGCCTCTCTGTTATGTATTCTCAGTCTTAGATGAAAGTCCTACTGCTGAACTGCCCCTCTTCGCACTAGAAGCTTACTCCTAAATTCTCAGCAAACCACGCCCCAAAATTTCGATCTAGCTCAAGTGCTGCTTTCAATGTGTGTGTTCTCTAACTGACCCCAAACCTTCCTTTATACTTTTCCCTTTGAGAAATCAACGACTGTGATCTAATCTCCAATGAATGGCTAAGATTAAATTAGACTTGATCCTTGTCACTTAGAACCTTCTCACCCATATGTACATTAATTCACTTTAATTATTTTAATTTCCTAAGTTTTAACTTAGG
>APFE030368559.1:7380-44852 GCA_000404065.3 Pinus taeda
AGAGGCATGTAGCCATCACATCTCTTCTCAGAGATAAGCTACCATCGCTCTAGCTAGTTTATTTCCATTTCTGATTGTAAGCATATTTTAGTATTTTTCATTAATGAAATGAAGTATTATTTCCGCTACATATTTGTGTATATGGTTATCTCTGTATTTTGTTGCGTTCCTGTTTAAATTCGGATCACAGCTGGGATAGGAGGGTAATTCTCAAGCTTTGGAGAATCTAATGATATGAGAAGAACATGAGCAGTAGAATCATGATGCTCATTGGGAACAGAGTGGACCACTAGTGGTGAATCCAAGTCGACACTCTTTCCGACCAATGGTTAGTCAAGAATGGGCTGAGCACAGCCAAGTTCGAGAAGAGAAGGGTGGAGAAGAGAAGAATCTAAGTTAATCTCTTTGTCAACTGAGAGAGAGTCTGAACAGAGCCTCTAATAACCAACTGGAACTGGAGGCAAAGAAGCTGTAAGACTTTCCAAAATAGTTGAAGCCTTATCCATGAGTGGACAAAGGTGAAGGGGATGGTTTCCTTCACACAGTCTACAGGGGAATCGAATCTTCCCTTTCTTCTTACCACTGCTAGTTGATAGGGTGGCATCATCATGAGCTTCAGAGGATGATGAGGGACGAGCCAGATCATGAGACCAAACTTCTAATATCCTCGGAATAGCAGGACAGTCATGAAGAATATGGTCATCCTTGCACAATTTACAAGGAAACTTAACCTTTCGCAGAGGAGCAGAAGGTGTTCCAACCTGAGATGTACTCAGAGTAATAATTTCACAAGTGGTCTCGCGCTTATCGGAATTCTCCTTCTTCTTCGTCTTCTTCTTCTTCTTCTTCTTCTTACTCTCCTAGTTACTAGATAGGGAACTTTCACTAGGAGAAGGAGGAGATGAAGGTGAAGAAACAAGGGAAGAAAGCACAGGCTCAACCTTGGAATCAACATGTCGTGGTTCAGACAAAGGAGACGGTGGAATAGGAGTCATGACGCTCGGGACCACTGAGGTTGAAGACAATCAAACGAGTAGACCGATGGTTAACCCAGGCAAAGACAATGTTGCCATGTACGAAGCACCAACATTTCCAAAAGAAGGAAACAAACCAGGGTTCCCATCTGGGGGAAGACCTTGGCCAGTAGACTCGGGGAAAGTTGCCATCAAGAACGAGCCTGAAAAACACTCGAACTGTAACAAAGAACTCTAACTATTACCAAGAATATTCGTGAGAAGTAAATTTTATGACACAGGAACAAAACTTGACCTTTTCATGTTTCAAGATCGAGAAAAGGATGAAAATATGACTATATCTTTTTTGAGGTTTAATGAGCCTAAAAGGACAAGTGCTCAGATGGACCTTTTCTTTTAAGAAGTCCGAAAAGGAACGAAAGTGACTGCTCTTGAGAACTAGGCAAAAGGTTTACCAAACAACCCATAAAACTGCATATACACCTTGGTGATCATATGAAAACCAAGGAATTTCCGTACAATAGTCAATCTTCCTGAATGTTGTGTTCGGTGTGTTACGATTTTGAAGGCGGCAGACATGGCTCCCTAAGGATATAGGATGAAAACCTAGTGGGGTCTCCCAACATATACTCGACAGTACTGGGAGTGCAAGTTCGTACTAGTAGCTATTGAGTCACAGAAGGAGGAATCACCCAACCTTAAGTGAAAGCAATAGTGACTAGGTTTAACGACGTCGGAGTACGTCTCTAGCCTAGACCTCTAAATAATGTGCGTTATGTTCCAATGCATTGTTAGGTTCATTCAGTTCACTTTAGAGTTGATCTTGAATTATGTTTCAATTTCCAGGCCTTATCATATGTATATCAAACCTAGGATGCAGCTAGAATGAGTAAAGCATCATTGACTTCGATGAACACCTACTTCCAGGAGGGTAGAAAGTTCATTCCCAAGCAAACACAAGTGAATTCAAACACTAAGAAACACAATGCATCAATACACTAATCTCACGATGCATCGACACTAATAATGAAAGATTTAGAGTTCTCTTTTCAATTTCTCAAACATGAAAATTTGAAATGCACATATACTTTCACTTTCGTATATCAAATGAATGCAATCCCTTAATTTTTTTTTTTGGTTTTGAATTTAAAGAGACAAAAAAGCAAGTGTGAACTGATTGATCCAAACAATTGTGATCTATGCTTGGTATTGAAGAAATAGAATCAACATAAAAAAATGGTTCAATAATCGACACTAAAAATCAACCAGCAAGAAAACAAACAACGAAAAAGCCTCAAGCAAATCAATAATATGGTTGTGGATGAACCTTGGATAGATAAGCAACCCAATAAAACGGTTTGAAATTCTTAAGAGAGCTAGGTCACGAGGTCTAAAAACACAAGATTCACTCAAATGAAATCAACGAGATAGTACCTTAACCAAAAGCAATCAAAACAAGCTAATGACAGACAAGAAATAACTGGGGATAAACAGGATTGATGGATTTAGGAGGTAAAGTTGTAAAAACAACTTTACAGGAATTGTCGTGAGTGTTACACTGACAACTAGAGACTAGTCGCTAGTGTTACACTAACAACTAGAGACTAGTCACTGGTGTTACACTGACAACTAGAGACTAGTCGCTAAAGTACACCTGTTTTTAGCGACGGTCCGATTTCAGGAGTTGTTGCGGAATTAAACTAGAAACTCGAGATGAAAGCCAAATAGTTGTGGGTACAAAGCTAGAACATTAACGATGTCGTCGCGACTATTAGGCTATCTTTATCGATGATCTTACTTAAGCAAAAGACAAAGTAAAATCACCTAAATGACAATAGTTTATTCTTCTAGACAGTAAGGGGACTCACCAGATTGACCCAGGTAACCCAAAAACTGATGGTTTAACCCCAAAATTCAAGACACACCAAATCAAAACCAAACAAAAGAAAACAAGAGAAAAACGTACAAAGGGCTCCCCAGTGGAGTTGTCAACTTTTGATACAGGAAAGTGTTCCCTCTGCGGACAGAGGCAACCCCTCTAGCCCTAGAGTGGTTCTAGTCACAACAAAGACATATCAACAATTGATTTACTTAAACAGTCATCGTTGGAGGCCTACCTCAAACTGGTGGTCGATGAAGTTCTGTTGCACTGCTCCAGCTTCCGCTTACTTCTCCTCAATGAGCGATTAACCTGAAACAATACAAATAAAAAACAGCAAAGCACATAACCGGGAAACAACAATGATCTATTTACTCATAAAGTCAAGAAGTCATGAGCTATCAAGTAAATTACATACAAGACATAGGAAAACATCATTGATTGTATTAATAATGAATCAAGATCAAGATTACAACCAAGTCTCGACGTTGCAAGCCTTCTCAGAGGGTCCAGCCAGTATGTTTCTCAAGCATTCACTCTTCAAGGATGAATCTCCCAACATACAATGTTTCTCTCTCACTCATAAGCTTTAACACAAAATTTAAGGGCACTCCACAATCTTCCACAAGCTATTAGAAATCCCACACTTGTCACATCCACACCAGCTATCTATCAAACTCAAAAGCACTAGCAGCACTACCCAACCAAAGGAACTACTAACTAGTTAAAAAAGCTAGTAGATCATAGCAATGGTGAGTGATTTTATAGGAGAAGGAGCCTCCATGAAATGAGGGAGAGGGAGCTTATCCTCAAGGGAGGTTGCACAAGAGGCGGAACCACCATCCCAGAGGTGGAAAGGCGACCCAAACTGACGCAACAACCATCTCTAGAAACATCTAGAAGGCCGACTATTTGAACTAATTCGCCAAATCTGGATTGTCGCGGGTCATGACTTGGGGATTAGTGACGATATCGCAACAATACAGTGCATGGCAGATAATCATCGCAGATTTTAAGGGTTTACTAGCGACGATGCAGAAACGTAGTCAAAAAGGGTCAATCTTCAACATTAGAGAGCATTTGCTTAATCTTCTTACATTGGTGGGAAGATATGAACATGTTTATTTGACACATGACACAGTAGAGGGACTGAGATGAGTACAGTGACAAATTACTGTGTAACACTCAGTTATTTGAAAAATAGTAGTTACATGCATGCAAGCGTTAACTAACTGAACTCTCATTAACTTAACAAACTGTTAAATTAATCTAACTGGACTTGACTAAGTTAAACTAAGTCAACTGATTATAAATCAACCTTATCTCTTTAACTGAAGGTTAAATTCCTCAATCAAAGGAGAAACTATTGCATGTCCTCACATAGACTTCAAGTTTGATTTTCCTTAACTAGCTAACTCAGACTGAATTAATTAATTAATTTTCAAACTGCTGTTAATATCAAATTCGAATTTTACTTCCTATGTTTAGTCCAGGGACTAACTAAAACAAGGGATCCTGAAATGATATTTTTAGAAAAGCTATTTTTAGCACTTTCACTTTTCACCCATTGTTGCTAAGATCACCAATGGCTGAATTGCTATTTATAGTCGGGCTATTTATAGCAGTGCTATTTTTAGAACTTTCTATTTTTAACATTTCTTATTGCACATTTCAACAATAGACATGATCAACTTAAGGTGGAATCGAGTTGACCATTTTCTCAACCAATAGTTGGTCGGGAACAGACTCATGGGATTCGCTTTCAGAGCAAGTGGGAATGACTAGGGATGGACTCTAATCAATCACTTAACCAACTTGTAGAGGGTTAAGGGAAATATTTTGATAGCTAGTTGAAATAAGAGGTTGAGAAGAAGTAAGGTTATCCAACACTTTAGGGGCCTCATCCATATAAGGAAAAATATGAATAGGATGATTCCCTTCACATAACCTACAGGGAAATTTAACTTTTCCTTTTTTCCCATGGGTTTTACTATCACTAGTTGAAGGTTTGTCACCAGCATGATCTCTAGAGGCTAATGACGAAGGTTGATGAGAAACTATGGACCACACTTCTAAGACATTAAGAATACAAGGGAAATCTCTAAGAATGTGGTCATCCTTACATAACATGCAAGGGAATTTCACCTTTTGGGGCTGATTGGAATATTTTTAACATCAACTGCATCAATACCAATGACTGCTTGGTTGGCCTTTTGCTTATTTTTCTTCTTCTTAATCTTCCATTTATTCTTCTTCTTATCCAACTGTTTCTAGCTTTTAGACTTTAACCAGACAAAGAGGAAGAAGAGGAAGAAGGTTGAACATGTGAAGAAGGTAAAGGGTCAACTTTATGATCAACCAAAGGTTAACACTGCTCAAGTGGAGGAGAGTCTGGTTGAAGAGAAGTTTGGACATTCAGAACTATAGGGGTCAAAGATAACCAAACTAGAAAACCAATGGTAAACCCAGGAAGGGACAATGTTTCCATATAGGGAGCACTAACATTTCAAAAAGAAGGAAAAGGACTAGGATTCCCATCAGAGGGGTTTCCTTGATTGGTAGACTCAAGAACTATTTCCATTAGTCTCAACCTAAGATCTAGTAACGAGTATTTCCACAGGAAGGATATTAATCATCGGTCAATTAATTTTAGAAATTAACAAAAAATAAATAAATAAATGGGTGGAACAAAGGACTTAATGAGATCAACAAATAATTTTAGAAATTAACAACAAATAAATAAATTAACACCTTAGAAGAACCAAGGACTTAACGAATGGTGCCAAATCTCCCCGAATGTTGTGTTCAATGTATTGTGTCTACAAGGTGGCTAACTCGGTTACCTATGGATTGATAACAAACTATAGGGGGCTCCCAATATATACGCGATGGTACATGGGAGTGTAGTTTGTAGTAGTGTTGTCTAATGCGTAACCTTCGATGGGAGTGTTCTCATATACTTACACACTTACCATGCATGGAGCACCTCCGATATACCCGAAAGTACTGGAGAATGATCCTATACACTTCTGTATGCTTTGGATTTCACCCCTAGAATACAACATTGGAAAATAAGGAAAACTCGTATGTTTAACAATGCTAGAACATGTCTCTAGCCTAGACCTCTAAATGTCTATGTTAAGTTCCAAATGCTCCTTCGATTAATTGAGGTAAAGTTTAAGTTTATCTTCAATTAAGTTTTAGTTTTAAGGCTCAAAACGATGTCACCTAAACTCCTACGATGCAACTATCATGAGAAAATGATTCTTTCCATTTCAACGAAAGCTAATCTAGTAAGGGAAGATATTCAAGCAATGATGCAACAATGAAGAATGCAAAAAACAAATCTTTCCTAACTAGATCTTTCACTTTCACTTTCCAAATGTAATGCCAAAAAGTAAAAATGATTTTGACTTTTCCTAAGATGCACCTATATGAATTATGCTTTTTCTTTTTCTTTAAATGATTTAATGCAACTAATGCACCATTTAGTTTTCAATTATCGAAAAATGTGATCTGTTTCGAATAATTAATTCTGAAAAATAACTTTTCATGCAAGTGATCTAATGCAATTTTAACGAAAAGTAAATTTTTTGAAATGAAAACTAATTCGATGCAGAATCAATTCTTTTAATCATTGCAAAGGGAAATCATTGTTTAATTAACATAACAATCAATAATTATCAAGCACAAAAATAGTAAACAAAGATCTCAATCGACTCAAAACTTGAAAAAACTCAATCAAAATCAGAAGCATGTAGACAAAGATTGATGCAGATAAAGTAGAGAAGAGACCTTAGAGACCAGGACACACTAGTGTTTTTAGTAGAGACCGTAAAAATTCTCACATTCAAGGACCAAAGCTACTTTATATAAAAAGACCCGTGCTGACAGGGACATCAACACTACTTTTTATATAAAAACTCATGCTTTTAGCACTACTTCACATAGAAAAACCCATTTTGGTCTTCAGCACAGGTAAACGGTGGAAGACAGGGCTTTCAGCACAATTGTACATGGAAAAATAGGCACGATCAGCGCGACTATCACTGATAAAACACATATTGAGCGAGGAAATTTTAGGAAAAACAAGAAAGACTCAGGAAGAAACTCTAGACCTCATACCCTAAGACACCAACAATTCAGAGTACATACTAAAAATCAATCAAAACAAAGGGTCATTCAATGGTTGTCCAAAATTAATGAAAAGGAAAAAAAGAAAGGAAGATGGAAAGCGTGTAGGCATCCCCAATAGAGTCGCTAACTTGTTTACCAGGAAATCCCTTCTATGGATAAAAGCGATCCCTCTAGCCCAATGTGTTGGTCTATTAACAACTGTGAAGAAAACATCAAAACTTTCCTAACCTAAATCAGAATGATAAGTGAGAAAGGGAGATGGCCTACCTCTCTCCTATGCACTCAACCTTTGATGATGATCCTAATCCCTTAGCTCCCAGGCTCACTCTTCACTATTCATTATGTCCAAATACCTGCGAGAGAGATCAAAAGACAACAACAAGATAGATCATAACATATGCATTCCAATCTAAGTTAGACAACATATCAAGGAGTATTGTACTAAGAAAACCATCGTATACAAGCTTATTGGAAGTAAAAACTGATTTGTATAAATTATTAAATCAAAGAGGGAAGCATACAATCAGTGCTTTGATGTTGAAGGCCTCCTTTAGGATGGTTCCAAGTCTAATCCAAACTTAAAAACTCCCCTTTTCTCTCTCACCAAAATGGCAGCATCTAAGCACAATTTAGCGGAAGAATGGCAACCAACAATGACCAATCGATTGAGGAAAGTGAAGAATTGATTTATATTGAGTGAGAGGGAGTTATAGATCCCCCAAAGGGGAGGTCCTTATCCTAAAGGTACGATCCCTGAAGGTAGGATTGAGGGCTCTAAGTGGGAGTACTCGACCATATCTTCATCCAACAAATACCACCTCGTCATTCTCGAGGCTTCTACTAAGACAAGCTTCTACTCCATTTTTGGAGAAGTTGCCTGAAGAGGACCAATGCGGATTTTCCTATCAAAAGTCACGTTGCTAACGCTAATCACTAGTTAGACAAAAGGTTACTAGCACGGATTTGCCTACTAAAGTAGCATCGACCTTGCAAGTTATGGCTTTTCACAAGTTTTTCTAGAATTTCTTCAAGACATTAGTTCTCCATCTCTTTAGGGATGTGTTGAGCATATAATTCATGGTGAATGTGGTTACACAACTTTTGTCACTTTATGACATTTGTGACGACAATGGCACAAAGGGAAACACTTCAGGTATAGAGTTGGGAATGTGACAAAATATTGTGTAACACATCCTCATTCTTAGAATATATCAATATATCATCAATAAATACAACAACAAACTTGTCCAAATAAGGACACAATACAAAATTCATCAAGCACATAAAAGTAGATGGAGGAGTCTTGTAGATGTCCTCTTCTTTAACGTGTACCTGATTATATCTGGAACTCAAGTAAATATTCTATAACATTGTGTCTCCCTTCAACTGGTCAAATAATTCATCAATCCTCGACAACGGATACTTTTCCTTGATGGTCACCTTGTTCAACTTCTTCTAATCGATGCACAATCTGATAGTACCATCCTTCTTCACAAACAACAATGGTGCATTGCAAGGTGATACGCTTGGCCTAATGTATCCCTTGTCAAGCATTTCCTTTAGTGGAAAATTCAATTCCACTAACTCTGGTGTACTCATCCTATATGATGCCTTTGATGTTAGTGTTGCCCCTGGTACCAATTCAATAGAAAATTCCACTTCTCTATCAGGAAACAATTATGGAATATCTACTGAAAATAAATCGTGAAATTATTGTAGAACTAGGTATCTGCTCAAAACTTCCACATCCTCAACATATTTACCTTTATCACTGGACATATGTACTACAAATAACACACACCCTTTCCTACAACTACGCTTTGCCTGCATAGTTGTAACCATTATGAATAATGTTTCCTTTTTCTTACCCTACAATATTATTTGTTCCCCATTGTCATACAATCACTCAATGGCCTTGTCATAACAATTCACTTTGGTCCTATGAATATATATCCAATCCATACCCAAAAACATATTATATGATCCCAATTGAATCACATTCAAATGCGCTAACGTAGGCATACCATTAAACTCAAATGCACAAGCTCTTACCCAATGATGAACTCTTTTCTTAGTACCTATGGCCAACTACACTAACTAAGACTCTGCATACACTTGTTATTCAAACCACACTTATCCACCAGGTCAGGATTAAAATAACTATAATTAGATCTAGGTTCAATCAAAATAGAAACAACTTGATCACAAAGCTTACCATCCATCTCAATAATAGATGCTTTGTGATTTTCTTACCTATTATCCAAAGTTGCATAGATCTTGTTGGGTGCAGAGCCTAATTATCTTCTATATTCAAAGGTTTCAGTTGGACGTATACCCCAAGAAGACTATACACCCCTCCATGTGGGGGTTTGCAAAGGGGGACTTGTAAAATTCTAGTAATTTCTAGTCAATCTAGGTCGTTCATTAGGCAGATGATCTTATGGTAGAAGCTATGTTTAGTTTATGATTTTTTGCCTTAGAAGGAAACCCCTCACTATATACGAGGGAATTGTATTGCATCTACAAATATCTATATTCTGAGTGAAGAAAAGAGAGGAGATTGAGAGCGAAGAGGGAGTTATAGCGGATCTACTGTAGGTTGTGTCTCTTCAGTTTGTTTGATAATAATAAAAGGACTATTTGTTTCTCTGTGGATGTAGCCCAAAATGAGTGAACCATGTATATCTGTGTCTCTCTTGTTTTATGTGTTTTATGTGTTTATATTTCTGCAATATGTTATGTGTTCCATTGCTCTATAATATATAATTCTCTAACAAATCTGTGGAATACTTTCATCCCACACTATTTGCGCTTCCTGTGCACTGTATATTTGAGGCCTACTACCTTGATGCTATGGAAAACTTTCCTAAAATTATCTCCACAACAAGTCCAACACTGTAAAGGTTTCCTACCATCACCCTTGTTCTTATCCTCAGTCCAAAATCCCTGTCCTCTATTAGGTGCATTGAACTTCTTAGGTAGTGTTGCATTCTCTTTGTTTCTTGTGTCATGAGGTCTTATTTGTTTCGTATCCCATTTCCCTTTATTATTATCATTACCTTTCCAATCATGTTTAATCTCAGATCTATGCTTTGATTGCTCATAACAATTATTTATATTATTGATGCCTTCTTTCAATGATCTAGGCTCATGAAACTCAATCTTGTCCTTGAATGGTATTGACAACCCACTGATGAATCTCTTAATATTCACTTTCTCACCCTTAAGATAAGGCACATACATCAATAACTCCAAGAATCTGCTAGTGTACTTCTCATCAGACATGGATCCCATCTTCAGCTCATATAATTATTTTTCCTTATCATCATAGTATATCTCTAATAGATTCTTCTTCCTAAAAAGTCTCTCAAACTTACTCCAAGTAAAATCCTCTTCCTAAATTCCCCTCACATTCTTTACATCTTCACACCAAATGTCTACTTTACCTTTAAGACAAAAAGTCATTATCTTGGCATTCATGTTCTTTGAGTAATCATGTAATATGAATAACATATTCATCCCAAGAAACCATGCTTCGGCATCTTGTGACTTCTTTATTTCTCCATCAATTGTAGGTGGCCTTGATTTCTTGAACTCATATGAAAAATATCCCTTTTCACTCCTACTATAAGGATGATAGCGATGATGACTATGATACTTGTTTGAACGAGAACTAGAGTAAAGTCCATGTCCACTGCCTCATCTATCAGGTGTATCTAGGAACATGCTATCTCTCATCATGACATATCTATTTGACTTGTTCCCACCATGTGAATTGCTACCGTATTATCCATTAGTCCTTTCCTCCTATCCATGATTGATTCTAAACAGTCTTTGTCTATGCCAGTATGACAAGCTCTTAAGGATAAGTACATTGACCTTTGTTTGTTTCTCCTGTGCCGGAATGATTATGTCATTATCTACTTTGAAACTCCTTATTTTTTCCTTGAATCTTCTCAACATGTCTACTATTTTAGGAGAATTCTCATTACCATGTTGCTCATCTGATTGGTAGGGAAAGTCTCATGAAATGTAGTCTACCATATTGTTAGTTATATTTGATCTTATCTTCCTACAAATATATCATGTCATCTAATCCAAAACATAAACATAACCAACATACCTCAGTATAGTTTAGGGGAGGATGTCTCGTATACAAGACTAAGCAGACTAGCACAATACATGTATAATCACAATCATCACAATATATAGACATCATCTCAATCATTATCACAGTTACCATGCATAATTCCACCATTATACATATATAACAAGCTCATGTACCACAAGAATAATAAACATATATCTAGTTGACATGTATGCATGACAACACATTCATCTAAAGAGAAAGGGAAACCGAACATCACCCAAGGAGAATGGAACCATTCTCTAATATCACTCTGTAACACAACCTCCAACATTTAGCCAAACTAACTGGCCAACAAGGGTAAACATGTGACAAAGAGTTACTATGATATGATTCAACACCCCGTGTACATTTAAGGAAGTAGAACCAACAAGATAAGACCAATCTAACCTTCCTCAAGCGCTACAGAACCTTTAGGAGACAACCAACCCTTCCAGGTGACCAACCCTTTAGACAACTTGATGTTTTTTTGAACTAGACCCCCAGTCACTCCCATGATAAGCCTTCCATGTGCATGAGACCCTCCATTCACTCGCAGACCAAGGAATCCATGAGATAATGGTGTTTTTCAAGTATTTATATGCCAACGACCTTGAATTCTGAGCCACTTTTTCAACGCTACGATTCAGGCCTCTACCCATAAATTCATGAAAATTACAAAATTAATAAATAACATTGAAACAATGATGCTAATGAAAAAACTTGAACAAGGATTGGACCTGACCCTTACCAACCATGATAGGCATTTCATCAAACATATCATAAACATGAAATCTACAGGTCCAAACAACATATCTGAGCATAAGGGTCTCATAATTATCTGAGAATCATTAAGGAGGATTGGTGTCTCCTCCCAATAGCTGCATTGTTATCTATTAGCTAATTCATTCATTAATATTTCATCTATTAACGAAAACACGATCAGAGCCATACATCAACTTTATCATAAAACATGCTTATAACTAGAAAATAACCAAAGATATATCAATGATGAAGCAACCACTGAAGACACATAATGGCAAGCACATTTAATCATGATATACTAAAGGAAAAGGAGCTTATATTAACATATGAAAATCCAACTAAGTCAGGGACTTCCACGTACCATCTAACCATAGATTGGGCTAAACCAAATCTCTCTTTTAGCCAATCACCCTTGTGCCATATTCGAAGCATGAATGTGGGATCTCATGGAATAACCAAAACAAAACAAAACCAAGGCTTCCAAAGGCCAAACCACCTCAACCCTTAACCAGTGATTCCACCTCATGGTTGGACATCACTAACCATCACCAAATCGGTCTTTACCCATGTTGTCTAGGGATCGAAATGGTTTGTTCCAACTAAGGCTTTCAGGACTAGTAACTCAACCCACAAATGTTGGTGGGCTTCAGAGCATTTGTCCAACCAGGACTTCAAGGCCTAGTAACTCAACCCATCAAGGGCTCCGAAGATTTTTTCCAACCAAGGCTTCCAGGACTAGGAACTCAACCCAAGACATGGCTTCCAGAGCATTTGTCCAACCAAGGCTCCAGGAACTAATAACTCAACCCACAACCATAAGGAACATGAGCACCAACCAAAATAAAAAAAGAAGGGAAAAACCACAACAACATGGTTATCCAGGAAATGGCAAGGCTAGGCAAAACTGCTCTCAATCCAGACAATCCTCCATGCCAATAACATTTCATAACCAAGAAACCACATGCATGTTACATGCATGCCAAAACTAGCAAGAAAATCATACATGCAATTTGGTACCTACAAATCAATCCACCTACACCTACTAATCATGTTGTCTCCTTTCACTTTCCTACTTTTCCTTTGCCTTCTTGCTCCAAATCCCAAGTATGCCACACTCCTCCAAGAGTGCTCCAAGAAAACTCTAAGTGTCCAATAGTATGTGAGAGAGAGAGAGAGAGAATAGAAGAGAGAGCTCCAAGCTAAAACTGACAAAAGTTGTGTATTGATCCTCATAAGCATTTTTATTAATGAGGCCTCTATTTCCTTCATTTTCCACTATTTTCCTTCAATTTACTCTTCACATGCTACTTGTGACCTTTCACCTTCCATTTCTCCTAATTTCCATTATTTTCATAAATAAAATGTCAATTAATGCCTTGTGCCTTTCCAAAGCCTTCTTCATTTCCTTTTCTAATTTCCAAATTTATTAATCACAAGTGATCCCTATCACTATGTTTTTTTCCCAACTTTCATCATGGAATACGTGCCCCATGAACTTGGTTATTATTTTTCCTTTACTAACTTTAATACATGGATTTTAGACCATTGTTGTTACAGAAGAGGGAGCAGCGTGGGATTGAATAGATCATAGAAGGACTCCCTTGTGTTGTGTGGACCTACATGGTATTTTTTAGAATGTGAGTTTTTCATAGATGGAAAGTTTGACCATTGATTTTTCCTATGCGTGAAGGAGAATTACCTTAATTTCTGGTGTTAAAATCTTGTTTGAATATGATTGTGTAAACCCCTAAGTTAAGTTCTCCTCAAGGCATCAATATCGTGAATAGGGGTGGATAGTTGTGAAAAAAATTGTAGCATAACTAAGCCTATGGTGGGGTGGAAGGTGGCTCACCCTACTTTAGTTTCCAACATTTTCTATCTATAATAGATAAATATTTATTTTTTTATTAATGATATTTCTGGAATAAATGGTTTAGTGACATTCATGATTATTTAATTTCTCTTTTCAGTAATTTACTATGTACATGCATTTACCCGCAAACAAATTTATCATGGTTGTAGTTGTTATACTATTTGTTGGTAGCTTTTTATATGTATTATATTTTGTAACATTGTTAGTTGAGGAGGGTGGACTTCCTAAATTCTTCTTTAAGACAGTCATATTGTAATTTATATTATAATGTTTATCTTGTGAGATTTCAGAAGCTAGAACTTGGACCATAGTTAGGGGAAATACAACTCATCCTCCGTTCTAATTTTTATATCTTGGGTCACCAAAATTTAGGAAATATCATCAAAGGAAGTTGGGCTTCCTAAATGCATCTTTAAACATGTCATATTGACATTTCTGCTATAGGTTTTCTTCTAGAAGTTTCAAGAAGATGAAACTTGGATCATAGTGAGGGGAAATCTCATTAACCATATGGTCCAACTTTCATAGCTTGGATCATGATATTTAGGAGATATTATTAGAGGAATTCAAGCCTCCTGGATGCTCATAAGTTCATGTATCCAACAAGTCATGTTAGTATTTCTACGATAAGTTTTCTTCTGGGAGGTTCGGAAATTTGAAACTTGGACTATAGTGAGGGGAAATCCCATTTATCTTTTGGTCCAACATTTAGATTTTGGATCATGACATTTTAGGATATATTATCATAAGAAGTAAAGCTTTCTAGATGCTTCTAAAATCATGCATCAAACAAGTCATGTTGGCATTTATGTTATAAGTTTTCATTTGGGAGTTTCCAAAGGCTGAATCCTGGACCACAATAAAGGGAAATCAAACGATAATTTACTTTAAATTTCCAAACTTGGACTATCATAATTTAGGATATATTCCTTTTAGAAAATTTCTATATCAGTTTTCAGGCAAAGTGTTTTAATAAATGCCTAAATGGTTTAACGATTCATTATATACAAATTGTTTGATGAAATGTTCCAATGAAAATGTTGTTTTGTGGATGGGGATAGTATTGATGAATGTTAGCATTGTTGTATGATAGTATTGATGTTTGTTATAATTTTTGTATGGTAGTATTGATGTAGCTTATTTATGTCTATTTACATGCAAAACATTTGAATAAATGTGTTAAAGGTGTCTTACTACAATTTTCATACAAATTATTTAATAAAATACCTTGAAGACAAGAATCAAAAGTTGCATGATTGAGTGGTATATTTCAGTTAGTATGTTATAAGTGGAATAAGAGAAATGTTTCTTATTTTATTTCATAAAAAATGTTTGACAAGATGTCTACAAGAAAAATACTACTTAATGGTTGTATACAAAGTATTTGAAGAAAGGTTTATATGTAAAGTGTTTGAAAAAATATATTAGAGGTGAAAATCAATTTTTTGCAAGTGTGGTTAAGATAAGATTTAGCATAGGTATGTGACAAAGTCATATCATCTATTATTTTCAACCTAGTAAAAAGAAAAAAAAGAAAAAAAAGGATATCATGTAACATCTATAAGTCATTGAAGGAATTGAGTATGTGACATAGTGGTATCAAAGCATGGTTCAACACTAGACCTAGATGGGCTCAAGAATAGATGAAATGAGAGATATAATATTGCATTATAAATCAATATCAGAGCTAAAGTTCAACACTCAACCTAGATGGGCTCAAGTATAGGAAAGAATTTAAGTTTTAAATTAGTATCTATGCATGCATGTGTAGTTATGTGAAATTATTTAACTGTATATATGAATACCCTGATGTTACTTGAAAACTAACTTTAGATTGATGCCACAAGATAAACATGCAAGATGCTAACTAGATTCCCTAGAGTAGCCTAACAAAATTTCAAAAGTTTATGGCTAAGTGATGTACCCATAACTATGAGGGGGGATCTTTTAACTTATCTTTTGTTAGTTTCAATAATTTTATTTCAAGATTTTATAAGTTGCCATATGCTAATGAATAGTAGAATAGGCATGATAAAAATGAAAGAGATGAAATAGTGAAAAGATGCATGTCCATTGAATAGATATTAAATAGTGATATGCTAGATGTATGAATGTATGTTATGTACCTATAGTAATGGATGTGCATGCATAAATACTTTGAGTATTATGTTTTTATGAGATGATTGAAATGACTTATTGTTATTAATGGTGAATACGTAACCAAGAACAAGTTTTCAACATGATTGGGAAGCTAATGAAGGCACTACATGTAGAGGGTATGGAAGATAAGGTTATAATGAGAGAATGGTACAAGTTACATATGCATGTTAATATGCATGTTGTGATAGTGTTATGAGTGCAATTCTCCTTTGGTTTCCTTGTGGAAGGATGGATCCCTAGAAGAAATATTTTAGGGACAAGCATTTTGTGTGTGGGGTCTATAGGGAACTTGGATCCCCAAATGTAGATGCAACTCCCATAAGACACATAACTCTAACACACCCATGGTCAACCGAAGTTGGATACCCTAGAAGGATAGTGCCATAGCCCAAGGGACTGTTGTCTCCAGAGAAGGGAGTACACTACCTTGGATCGAGTGGGCTAATCGGGGGATGTGAGAATATTGTTTGAAAGCTACTAGGGTTTGTATATTGACCTTGTTTGTGTTTAATATTGGTTATTTATCATACTTGTCTCTTGGTAAGCCAATGTCTTTTTGGAGTCATGGAAAAACCTAAGTATGACTCATTGTTGAACAAAATAGGAGCAACAGAGTCTATGGCTTAGAGAAAATAAGAGGAATGTTACCAATCAATTATTTACACAAGATAAATGCTCTAAGAATGATTGATTATGACTCTCAAATTCTATGCACAATTAGACCATTATTTGAAAAGAATGATCATGATCTAAGACCATTGTATTGATATAATGTTTGTTGAGATATTTGATATGCATAGGAGTGAAAAGCAGAGGGACCCAATAGATATTACAAGGAAGAAATTTGTGTTGTAAGCATACTAATAATTTGAAAAAAACACTTATGTCTTTAATAAAATTTCTATGTTTATTCATGTAATGAAATTCCTAATGAGATTTGAAACCTCCCTTGCAGAGGAAAAATGTGGACAAAGGATCAATCAAGGAGGATTAAATGGGCCAATGTGAACCAAATGGAAAATGAAGTCATGGTTGTGAAAAGAGGTTAAGATGGGAGTTTCCCTTAACTAAAAAGTGTGCCTCGTTGCTATATTTTATTTATGAAAATGATATGAATGTGTCAATGGTAAGAAAATAGAAACCAATACTTGTTATGTTTTTGGAAATACAATAATATTACCTAATGAATTCCATTTCACATGGAATGTTCATATGGTAAGTACGCAATAATGATCTCATGTTGTTAACTACCATATGAAAGAAAACATTGTGCTTATGAGGCTTTTCATGTGAATTATTGAAAACAAGAGAGACTAAAATTTAAATTTAAAAATAAATGCGTATGAATAGCATCGAATATGTGCAAGTATGTTGCATGAATGACAAGATGTATATGCACATGTTTGGGAGCATGACTGAAGGAATTGTTTGGATGTGTAAACTAGATACATAGTGCAAATATAATTTATAAATAATGATTGAAACTTTTGTGTAAGAAAATTATATGATGGAGTTGTGACTAATATGTGAGGTTGAGATCATCTTAAGGGATGTTGAATGTTGCAACATCAAGTATGCTAAGAAGCTAGTTGACCTCCTTGAAAATGTCTTAGCTGAGAATGCATGTGATGGTAGCTAATTAAATAGGGAAAGTAGCAAGAAAATGTAAAACGGTAAAGGAATTTGGTAAGAAATCCTTTCCGCTTAATTTGATATATTTTGTTTTTCAAATTAATGCATGTATTACATGGATATCCAATAATGGGTATGGTTAAGGAAGAAAACTTCCAGCACAAAATGATTTTATAAAATCTTAATAATGTATACATGCATTGAGAATCCATGTTGAACAAAAATTAAATGAATGAATAATACACTCATGAGATCAAATATGTTTGGTATCATTAAGGGAATGCATGAAAATGTGGGATATGTGAAGTAAATGTGGGCATCAAAATTATGTTAAGGTATCCATGAGTATTGGCCCAATAGTTTATAATCTTGTGACACGTGATTCTATCATATAATGTTGAGTTTTTTGGTAAGGAACATGTAATTGAAGGAATTGTTTTTACTAGTTAATGTGAAAATTGTATGGAATTGTTGATATATGAAAGTAAGTTTGTAATCAATACCTAGTGGGTTATGACAAAGGGAAGAATCCATAAGAGTGTAAATATTTAAATAATATTTGTGATGTGTCAATGAGTTACTATGGCATGATTTGGTCATGACACTCATATTATGAATTATGATACTACATATGCATGGTTGATTGAGTGCATGCATGCTTGTATGAGACAATCAATTGCATGATTAAATGTCATGAAAATAAATAGCTTCAAATAATTTTGAGGAATTGTTGAGTAGTGGAATGAGTGGCATGAATCTCTCATCCTACAAAGAAAAATAGAAGCTAATTGCTCATGAAATTAGATATATGTATCTTTAAATTTGAATCCTTTGGTTGTTGGATTGAATATTTGAATGCATTATGGAATACTTGAAATGATTGTGATGTAAATAAATAATGCAATGATAGTTTTATTTCAATTTTTTTTAAATCAATTGAAAGTGATTTAATTATTATGTGTATAATAATTCTGAGATCACTTCTGGGCATGTTATAAATCTTGCATTGAAAAAATTTTAAGTATGAAAACTTAAGTCTATTTGGCTAATTGAAGGTACATATTACAGTTGAAATCGATTATGATAATAAAGGTTGAGTACTACCATATTCAAGAGTGAAACATCATGAGAAGAATATCATATTTATGAAATATTATTCCTATATGAAGTAAGTTCAGAAAAGAAAAGAGAAAGGAAGAATATTTGATTTGAATTATTATGATCAATATCATGGAAACTATATGCTTTTGATAACATTGAGATGACGATCTATCGAGGAATGATAAATGATGGTTGTGAAGCTAAATATCTAATGCAGGAGCATCTGACCGCCCCTTAATCAAAAGAGGAGTCCAAAGCAGAGAATGAGAGGATGTGGACGATCAGAGTAACACAAGGTACAAATCTATTGAAACAGAGTAATTTGATGGACTTAATTAAATATTAATGTAATCTACCATGTATTCATATATATCCATATAGCGAGTTGTAGAGAGATTTAAGGCTTTTTGAGATATTGTGAGAGGAAATCAAGGAGTAGATTTGATTGGATCCTTCCAGTGATCTGATCCAATATTTCTTATATATATATATATATTATAAACCTGCATAGATAGAGAGAGACAGAGAGCATAGAATAGAAATTATGTAATGGAGATAGATACAATGTAGTCAACAGGGAGTTTGTTCTAAGGCTGAAATGCCTTAGCTTGTAATCGTGTGTATATAATAGAAAAGTGTGTTCAATGTTGATATTGTATGCATGTGTGTTGTATTTCTTGCACAATTTGAGTTTGCATGTTGTAGTACTGATCGACCATAGATCACTACGAGGATCGATGGTGATCTAAAGATATCGAGTTAATTGTGATGTCGTGTGTTGACTGAGTGTGGTAGAGGAAAGCCTAAGAAAGGTGTAAATCCATCAAAATCAAGTGAAGACAAGTCAAAGGGGAAACAAATGGAGGGTGTATGAGAACCGTTGGATCTCATAGATCGACAGTTATCACGTGGGTACACTGTGGGCGGCGTTAATGCGCAAGAAAGGCAGTTTCGCAACGTGAAATGGTATTTCGAGGTCACTCTAAGTGGTAAAATGTAATATCACGAGTCTGCCCTATTCCATTAGCCACTCGACACATAGCAGCGAGGAGGAGAGAGGAAACCACTTATCGGGTAGTTAATCCTCGCACAAGTTGTCCGGCCGAAATTGTTGTGGACTGTCGGATCCACTAAGCATAGATCAACGACAAAGGAGTGTCATGCTAGTTTGGTTGAGCGAGAAAGACATTGGCCATTAGATCAGGAAAAGGATCAACGTTGGAGATTTAACCGTTGATTGCATTTCAGGAAGGTTAAGTGACAGTGCGATGGAATGTCGATTAAGCGATAGTCGTTGGATCAGAGGATGTAATGGATGGCAGAGATCTCGCCGATCAGAGTTCGGTAAATAGAGAGTGCAACGGGAAGGCGATGGACTGGGAGTGCAGACTCACCGATAATTATAGTTGCATGTGTATACTTTTTGAAGTCCGACCTTATGCTTTCAGCAACAGGGTTTTCCGTGTAATCTTATGTATTTCTGATAAAGTGTTGTGGTGCTGATTTATAAAGAAAAATTGACTAAGTCGTATGGTCGTGGTTTTTAAAGGCTAAGGCCACGAATAAAGCTTCTGATAGGTTTATGGGCCATAACCCATAGGCCTCAGAATCAAAAATTGTAAAGAAAGGGGAAATTGGACTTACCCCAAATTCTCCTTTCATTAATATCATAAGGAAAGTGCCATTATAGTGACACTAGAACCCTATGAGACACATTGATCACCGTGAATTATGTTATGACAAATGTGTTTCTCTATTTAAAGCAAGCCAAAGGGATTTCTTGGCTATAAGAATCCATAAGTCTTAAGAATCTTCCTCTGCAAGGAAACCTTTCAAGGAATGGATCACTCAAGGGATTCGAAAGGTAGAGAAGAGGATGCTTGAACTAGACCATGAAAAATAATGAGATTTATTGAAAAATGTTGTTGATATGAATGTGCCATATCCCTTCCTCTGCATAGAATGGTTCTACAAATAGTAGAACAACAAGGATGGTGTTCCTTAAAGGGGAATGGGATTATGAAACCTCTTTTATTACCCAAAATTATGTAATGTAATTAATAACATATAATAATGGGGTTCTAGAATTGATGTTATGATGTCAAACTCTACTATATGATGTAACGTTTAATTTTATTAATACAAATTCTAGAGTTGAATAAAGGGGAAAACCAACATATTGTGATTCCTTAAGGAGGTGGAAAACTTGGATTAAGAGGACAAATATACATTAGATTAATATTTACCTTTGATGTGATGGTCAATCTTCCCAAGAATCTTCTAGAAATAGGTTTGGAAGATGAAGGGTCAAGGTGTGAGTATAAAAATAAGAGAGAGGAGAAATCAATGGTTTCTTATTATTGGTTCTTAAGCTTCTAGCTTTTCTATCTTCTTATTACACTCTTATATATATATATATATATATATATTATATATATATATATAATATATAATTATATATATATATAATATATATATATATATATATATATATATATATATATATCACTTAGAAAATTAAATTTGGCATGGAGAATTGGTGATACCTATGTGACAAGAAATGAATGTGTTTACGATTATTTTTCTTTGGAATATATGGCTTTGAGGATTGAGAATGGTCTTGGTTGTGTGTGGCAGATAGAGCACTAAAGAGGGGACAGTCAAGGGACTGTAGAGATTATAGAAGGATTCCATTGTGTTGCGCAAACTTTTATGGTATTCTTGGGAATGTGAGCATGTTCAAAAATGGAAAGGTTGATCATTGAGTTTTCCTATGTGTGTGTGAAGGAGAATGGCCTTCACTTCTGGTGTTAAAATCTGGTCTAAATTCGAGTGTGTGAAATACCCCTAAGTTAAGTTATCCTCATGCAATCAAGTTATGGCACGAGGATGGCTAGATGTGAGAAAAATTGTAGCACAAGAGCCTATGGTAGGGTGGAACATGCCTTACCCTACTTAATTTAACTGTATTTTTCTAATTGTAAATCCACTTAATCCACTTAAGTGTATTGGGCCTAACCCTGACCTCACACACATACAACAATTGTGTGGGGCCTAACCCCAACAACAAGTCGAAGGTCGGGTTGAAGGTCAACTCCATTTCAGCCATTGTTCCACCACACTAGAATCGAATCTGATTACCTCTCATGCATCAAGTTGGGAGGTTGGTCAAAGCTTAAATCACTCAATGGAATAATACGATGAGACCCAAACCAAACCTTGCTCATAAGGACTTGGGCACATGGATGGTTATGAGAGCTTAAGGAAAGGGGCTAATATATGACAACTTCTCAATTCAGAGGTACCTTCCATGCCTTTATTTATATGATCCTTCATGGACTTCGAAGACATTCCAGATTCCAATAGAGTGGATTGGATCATGTGTAATTTGATCATCCACTTTGTCGCTTCCACATTAAGACTCTATCAAGCAAACCAGATAAGGTCTACTATTGATATCACATGGCTAAGCTTCACACCTAAGTCTATAAAGAGATCACTCTCAATAGAACTCCACTTAAAGTAGGATTGAGATAATTTTGCCCAAACTTGGGCTATGAGAGATACAATCCCTCTTAGATCCAGTGATTCTCATAGGGAATTCCTTTCATGTTGAAAATGGCAACAAGAAATGCTAAAAATAGAAGTTCTAAAAATAGCACTGCTATAAATAGCAGTTCAAGTACCAGTGCTAGACTAAGCAACAAGGAATGAAAAATGGAAGTGCTAAAAATAGCATTGTTATTTTTAGCCGTTCAGGATAGATTCCTATTTTAGTTATTCCCTGAACTAAAATAGTGAAGTAAAATTCGAATGTGATCTTAGCAGTTGTTTGTAAAATAATTAATTAATTCATCTTGAGTTAATTGCTTAAGAAAAATCAAACATGAAGTCTATGTGGGGACATGCAACAGTTTCTCCATTAATTGAGGAATTTATCCATGAGTTAAAGAGATAAGGATGAGTTGTAATTAGTTGACTCAGTTAACTAAGTCAAGTTCAGTTAGATTTTCAAACAGTTTGTTGAATTAATTGTCAGTTCAGTTAGTTAATGCTCGCATGCATGTAACTGCTGCAATTCAAATAACTGAATATTCTCTTATAAATAACTCATGCATGTCAGTTTAGTTAGAGACCCAATTGAGATCAGAGGAGGCACAGTGTACTATCCGTTGGATGGATTTTTCCTATAAAGGAAACTCATCTATGGAGAAGGATTTATCTCCTTCAAGACTACGCAATTGGATCAGAGGTTAGTGAGTGTGTGAAGAGGCCAATTCACATAAGTGACAGCACTAGACCCCAATGAAAATTGCGCAAAGAAAATAGGAGGGTTGGAGGGCAGAGGAAAAGGTTTGAGAGAGGCCTTTGACTATCTATGAGCAGTAGAGGGATTACAGAGAGAGAAGAATAACTTGTGAGCTAATTCTTTTTGTAATCGAGACTATATTTCCACTTGTATGATAATACATAGTTGGGGTTTTAGGTTGAGGCTTTCCCCGGGTTATTTCTTTTGTGTTATGTGTGATTGCTTCTCATTCTCAGTTACATCTATTCTTGGTTGATACTGCTCATATGTGATTAAGCTTTCACAAAGTTTATGGTAGAAGTAGATCTTGTATTGTGTTTTAGTATATTGCATAATCTATTGATCTACAATGGGAATTTCTACATTCCACTCTGCATCATGTGCTCATTTCCAAAGAACTCAAGCCTGGCTCGATTGTGGTGGTTCTATGAATACCTGGACTTGCACGAGAGTCAAGTCATGGCTACTAAGCTTTTATGAGAACGTGTTGGTCCTATCCCTCCTGAGCTTGCAATAGGGTTAGCCCATCCCAATCTGCAGATAGCATATAGTTCCAAAAAGGCCAAAAGGAGGTTAGCACACACCAAATCATTATGAATCCCTCCTTTGAAGGCCAATCATAGACATAAGCCATGGATATAAATACATGAGTGATAATACTAAGAGAAAAAAGCATTTCATTCTTGTGGATGGGAATTCCAAGAATGGGCCCCATAGATGGTTGACACACATCCTTTTCTACAAACTTGGTACCCCCTAAAGAGCCTCAAGTACTCATATTGCTCACCACAACATTGCCCAATGTGCACTATAGCCACATAAGTGGAGATAGATATACACATATCTATATAATTGTTCTCCTTCATAAGAGGCAAAAAAAGTAGCAACCTATGAAGGGTTTCAAGAAAATTTGTTAACAAAAGTAACCAACCTATAAATACCCACTAATGGAGTACTAATCAGGCTAAACACTATGGTTATACCCAACCATTCAAGAAAGGGGTGACCACCTCATCTCAACACTGAGATAACATACATAATATGTCTCCCAGCCTTGAGAGATTCATCATCCATGCATACACCATAGAGATGTAACTTTATAGAAAAACACATAGCATGAAATCAATTCATTCAAGCTCATGAGGTCGTGCCTCACTCATTATAGGAGTATGTTATTATTTATAACAAAGAATTCATAATAATGCAGAATGTCAAACCCAAAAAAAAAGGTATCTACCAATGAGGACTTGAATTCATCATAATCTTAGTCCTAAAACAAAAGGACTTCCACATTGGTCACTATTACCTTCATGAACCATATCAATACACTCCATTCCAATGCTTGTGAGCCATACATAGAAATATGTTAGTCATTCAAGTAACAATAAGAAAAAACCCATGTTCAATACATTCATATATATTGTTTCAATCTAGGAATGCAAACATATATTCACTATCATTGTAAGCACATCTGAATACTTATCTTGAAATATTTTGGGACATTGTCTAGGAAAATGACTCTCCACCCAACCATAGATAGCTATAACAAATTTCCACTTGCATCTATCACCCTCGAGCTAGATTCTAGAGACTTGGAGGTTTGTTTCTCAAGGCATGTAACACAACTTCAATTGCTCCAAGGACTCTGGATATCTTTCCTTCTCCACCCTCCAACTAAGTTGTAAGCAGCCACGTACATAGGGAATCATGAGACTCAATGTCTCCACGCACCAACAAGATTGTAAGAAACAAAATACATAGGGATCTAGTATTTTTCACCGTAGTGGTAGTAATCATCATGGTAGCAGTAGTACTCTCCTCTTCTCCTCAACAACATCTGACGATGACTCTGCCAACAAATCTTGTACACCAATGACAAGTGTGCCACTACTCCCTCTTTGTTTCTTGTCAGTTACATCCAACCAACAGTTTATTCCTCCTCTTACCTTGGTATTACCCATTCAAAAATGCTTCCAACCATGCATTTAATTTAGGGTCCTCTTCTTTCTTATATCTTCTTCAAGAGAGCATGGTCATGCGTACTTACTTCCAATTTCATTAAACAACTAGTTCATTAAGACATACGATAACTACTCTTTAATGGTTGTCCCAACAATTTAGATTTCCTTTCCTTGAGGAAATTACACCATCCCAGGCAAGCAACCTCAATCTCTAGAATGTGTCCCATTACTCAATCCAATTTATGAAAAAATTTACATTGCATATATGAGTGCAATCAATTGGGGTTGTCACAATATTTTCCAACAAGGTACAATTCCTCCTTGAGGGAATGAACAAAAGTGGGTCAAATGGGCCTTGCATTGAATGTCAAAGTCATATTCACTATATATTCCTAGTAACCTTCCCATTAATTTTTTATTGGGAGAATGGATTTCAAGAGTGCGAATTCAATCTTCTCATTGTCGAAAATATTTTCGACAAAATAATAGCCCTCTAACATATTTAACCATTTCTCCATCATTTGCATCTATTTTTCTTTCAAATAAGGGGATATCAAAGTTGACATGTACCTTGAAGGATGTCACACCTCCAAAATTGATGCTTGTTGAAGGTGCCTCTATCACTATTGGTAGCACTCAAAGGATTTGGGTGAAACTGTCCACCATTTCATTCCTTTGTCGCACAAGGTCTTCCTTGAGCAACAACTTGATAGGATCTCCTACTCCATTATCTCTCTTTTCTTCCACCATGAGAGGCCACTTGGGTTTGCAAGAGAGATCATTCCTAAGTGAGACTAGCTTAAGACATGCACCTAAAAAACAAGGAATAGATTTCTCTAATACCATTGATCCATGTTGTACATTGAAAATGAAAGAAAAAAAAAAGGAAATGGAACACACACAAAGAAATATAGTAGATAGCATAGTAATATAGTGAAAACCCAAGTTCTATCGATAAATAAAATAACAAAATATTGTAGAACACAAACTAGCCAAAATGATGGTAGTTATCTTTAAAAGCAGACATATGGTAGCTACACAGAAAGAACAAATACTGTGTCCTATAACAACTTCTTCAACAATGAAAATCCCTCAATCCTCTCAAGACTAAGTAGCACAAGAAATTTGAAGTAAAGAAGGAAGAAATTGAATAGTATTTTAGGCATTGGTGGTGGAAAAATGTGGATTTAAGGCAAGAAAATGAATAGCTAAAGCATTGCATACTTGAATTCATGGTTGGCTCATCATGGACACAATATTTGTATTCAAATGGAATGAAATGAAAAACTCCAAAATATGTTGAACCTCATTTCATTTGGACCAAGATAAGCAAGACACTTGTTACTCCTAAGATAAATCATATTTTTAATACTATAGTAAATCAACTCAACTGAATTGAATTTCACTCATCATCCAATATGTATATTACAATATTACAAAAATTTACCATACATTTCTTCATATATCTAATTACGTCGTAAGGCGTTTCCCTCTGAAATGAACTCCCCTAAATGTCTATCTATCCTAATCTTAACCGTTAGATCTATTGTTAGACGATTCAACAATTCTCCGCCGTCCAAAAATTCATTAAAAAACAGTTAAACCCAACGCAGTCCATCCGTCTACCCAGCGCAGCCCATTCATCTAACAGTAAAGAAACCACATAATAAGTAAAGGAGGAGGGTTTCAGTAGATGAACAATGGCGGTGATAGAAGAAGACTTTGTAAGCCACCTACTAATAACTACGAAGGATCCTTTATCAGCAGGGAGCACAACCCTGCCAAGATACTTCTTAACCAGATTAGGATACTCTCGAACTACCTCCGATATCGAACAAAAGATAACCCCAGAAGCCTGTAGAGTCTTCCTATGCTTGGTAGCAATGGAAAAACTGTCAAAAATAGCATCTACGGCAACCTTGGCCAATCTCTTCTGCTCAATCAGGGGTATGCCCAGCTTCTGAAAAGTCTCAAGCAGGTCAGGGTCCACCTCATCCAAGCTCTTCTTCTGTTCTTTCTGTTGAATAATAGCAAAGGTCCTGGAAATTGATGGGTGGGTAAAGGTTATAGACCACTTGGGTTCTTCCATTTTTAACCATTTTCTGTAAGCACTGAGTCTGAATTGCAAAAGCCATTCAGGTTCCTTCCTTTTAGCTGAAATTAACCTAACGGTTTCCTTAGAAATCCCTTTGGGAATAGACTCGGATTCAATGTCTGATACAAAGCCATACTTGTAATCCCTTTTCAAGAACTAGTGAACTGGGTCATCGGTATCCTTACCTTTTGTTGGCACGCTGCTCCTTTCGGCCATCGTCGCATCGAGGGCTTCTGCGCGGACTCCAGCGAAGCGCTGGCGGAGTCTTGTGGGTGAGGCGCCTAGTGAAGGATAAAATGATAGCACCACGTGTAAATCCACTGCCCCCTATGAGGAGGTCCATCAATGGCAATCGATAGGGAAATATTTCGAATGGTATGTGTCTTTAGCGGCAGCTGTAACCACGGAGTGCAATTCCCTTCCACTAATTTCATTTCATTTCAGATTATATGGTGTGTACATTTCTTGCGCTCATCCATTATGATTTCCCTTGTCCTCCCACGCAAGTTATAGTACGAGTTGCCTGGTTTGATGTGAGAAAGGATCACTCACAACTTTTGCTAATGTAAGTGTCTTAGTCTTTTGAACATGTTTTCTAGAAAAAATACAGTAACAAAAATCGTAATCTTAGAACAATGTGTCAATTTTCGATTTCAACAATAGCTTTTAGTATTCAAGTCATTTCAAATTTACCTGAAACCAACAGAAATATGGGAAATCGGAAGGATAAATTAGAGTAACAAAAATCGCAATATTAGAACAATGTGTGAACTTTCGATTTCAACCATAGCCTTTAGTATTCGAGGCATTTAAAATTTACCTGACACTAACAGAAGTATGGGCAATCGAAATGCCACTCAATTTTGATTTCGTAAATGTATGCAATAGACACAGTAAACGATATAAATAGACCCAGTAAATGTATAAATATAAAGTATTTTGATTTCATAATATATGTGTCCTACTAAAAATGATATAAATCTGGAATGCCCCTCAATTTTGATTTCGTAAATGTATGAAATGTACACAGTAAATGATATAAATAGACCCTTTAAATGTATGAATATAAAGTATTTTGATTTCATTAATGGTATTTTGATTTAATTAATGTATGAAATAGATGCAGTAAATGAAATAATTAGACCCAGTAAATTTATGAATATAAAGTATTTTGATTTCATTAATGTATGCCTCCTACTAAAAATGATATAAATCCGATTTAGTTAATGTATGAAATAGACCCAGTGAATGATGTATTTTGATTTCATTAATGCACGCCTCCTACTAAAAATGATATAAAGTGTTTTGATTTCGTTAATGTATGAAATAGACCCATGTATGAAATAGAATATTTTGATTTCATTAATGTATGCCGCCTATTAAAAATGATATAAATTATTTTGATTTTGTTAATGTAGGAAATAAAATACATTTGGAATAGCGTATTGACCAATGATTTTACAAGACAATTCAAACTACTAGTTACTTAAACATTCCTGTGTTGTTCAATCCCTTTACAGCATATTATAAGTATCTATGGCATCTTCTTGCTAATGAGAGCTCCTATTCAGTTTACATAGCAGAAGAGACAGTTGAAGAAAAGAATATAAATGTGATAGAGGCTCTTCAGAAAATCCCAGAGGAATAGAGGAAGGAAATGAGAAAGACCATATTCCTGAAAATTATGCCTGCTCTGGTCTATGGTGACACAGATTCAATATTTAAGGTTTTCCAGTATACATTTATGATTTCTTTGAATAATATTCTCTTGAAAACAACTAATCCCTCCAAGGATGAAGCCATTCGAATCCATGATGCATTCCATTATGGAAGGGACAATGCATCTGAGTTGAGTACAAGTTTTGAACTTTACAGACAACTAAGCTCTTGTAAAAAAATGTTTTGAACTGAGGATACATGAACAATCAGACGTTCATGGTGTTTGTAATGGCAAATAAAGGCATTGAAATGGGTCAGGAAATTCTTATAGGCACTATCTCCACGATTCATAGGTAAAAAACTGAAGTGGAGTTTGCACCCAACAACTTTCAGTTTGTTGGATGTTATTTAGTTATGCAGTCAAGAACATAGTTACTGATTGTTATTTACTTATGTATTCATGAAAATAATTATTGACATCTTCTTTGTTTTTAGTTTGGTGGTTAAAGGATACCAAAATCATAGTTTTATACCGATCGGACCTCCAAATTACACAAATGCATATGTATGTGTTTTCCTTATCATGCATTAAGAAAATTCTTCAATGTCTAAGTGTGTCATAGGGGATTCTTATAAGCTGGATGTTTTGCAGCAGATGGAGAATATAGTGTCACATTGCCAGAATTATCCTTTGGCATTAGGGCCCATGTTGTTTTTGTTTCTGTGTTAAATCGCAATCTTACAACAATGTGTCAACTTTTGATTTCAACAACAGCTTTTAGTATTCGAGTCGTTTCAAATTTACCTGAAACCAACAGAAGTATGGGCAATCGGAAGGAGAAATTAGAGTAACAAAAATCGCAATATAAGAACAATGTGTGAACTTTCGATTTCAACCATATCCTTTAGTATTCGAGGCATTTAAAATTTACCTGACACTAACAGAAGTATGGGCAATCGAAATGCCACTCAATTTTGATTTCGTAAATGTATGCAATAGACACAGTAAATGATATAAATAGACCCAGTAAATGTATAAATATAAAGTATTTTGATTTCATTAATGTATGTATCCTACTAAAAATTATATAAATCTGGAATGCCCCTCAATTTTTATTTCGTAAATGTATGAAATATACACAGTAAATGATATAAATAGACCCTTTAAATGTATGAATATAAAGTATTTTGACTTCATTAATGGTATTTTGATTTCATTAATGTATGAAATAGATGCAGTAAATGAAATAATTAGACCCAGTAAATGTATGAATATAAAGTATTTTGATTTCATTAATGTATGCCTCCTACTAAAAATGATATAAATCCGATTTAGTTAATGTATGAAATAGACCCAGTGAATGATGTATTTTGATTTCATTAATGCACGCCTCCTACTAAAAATGATATAAATTGTTTTGATTTCATTAATGTATGAAATAGACCCATGTATGAAATAGACTATTTTGATTTCATTAATGTATGCCGCCTATTAAAAGTGATATAAATTATTTTGATTTCATTAATGTAGGAAATAAAATACATTTGGAATAGCGTATTGATCAATGATTTTACAAGACAATTCAAACTATTAGTTCCTTAAACATTCCTGTGTTGTTCAATCCCTTTACAGCATATTATAAGTATCTATGGCATCTTCCTGCTAATGAGAGCTCATATTCAGTTTACATAGCAGAAGAGACAGTTGAAGAAAAGAATATAAATGTGATAGAGGCTCTTCAGAAAATCCCAGAGGAACAGAGGGAGGAAATGAGAAAGACCATATTCCAGAAAATTATGCCTGCTCTAGTCTATGGTGACACAGATTCAATATTTAAGGTTTACCAGGATGCATTTATGATTTCTTTGAATAATATTCTCTCGAAAACAACTAATCCCTCCAAGGATGAAGCCATTTGAATCCATGATGCATTTATGGAGGGGACAATGCATCTGAGTTGAGTACAAGTTTTGAACTTTATAGACAACTAAGCTCTTGTAAAAAAATGTTTTGAACTGAGGATACATGAACAATCAGACATTCATGGTGTTTGTAATGGCAAATAAAGGCATTGAAATGGGTCAGGAAATTGTTATAGGCACTATCTCCACGATTCATAGGGAAAAACTGAAGTGGAGTTTGCACCCAACAACTTTCAGTTTGCTGGATGTTATTTAGTTATGTAGTCAAGAACATAGTTACTAGTTGTTATTTACTTATGTATTCATGAACATAATTATTGACATCTTCTTTGTTTTTAGTTTGGTGGTTAAAGGCTACCAAAACCATAGTTTTATACCGATCGGACCTCCAAATTACACAGATGCATATGTATGTGTTTTCCTTATCATGCATTAAGAAAATTCTTCAATGTCTAAGTGTTTGTGGGGGATTCTTATAAGCTGGATGTTCTGCAGCAGATGGAGAATATAGTGTCACATTTCCAGAATTATCCTTTGGCATTAGGGCGCATGTTGTTTTTGTTTATGTGTTAAATCGCAATCTTAGAACAATGTGTCAACTTTCGATTTCAACAACAGCTTTTAGTATTCGAGTCGTTTCAAATTTACCTGAAACCAACAGAAGTATGGGCAATCAGAAGGAGAAATTAGAGTAACAAAAATCGCAATATTAGAACAATGTGTGAACTTTCAATTTCAACCATAGCCTTTAGTATTCGAGGCATTTAAATTTACCTGACACTAACAGAAGTATGGGCAATCGAAATGCCACTCAATTTTGATTTCGTCAATGTATGCAATAGACACAGTAAATGATATAAATAGACCCAGTAAATGTATAAATCTAAAGTATTTTGATTTCATTAATGTATGTGTCCTACTAAAAATGATATAAATCTAGAATGCCCCTCAATTTTGATTTCGTAAATGTATGAAATATACACAGTAAATGATATAAATAGACCCTTTAAATGTATGAATATAAAGTATTTTGATTTCATTAATGTATGAAATAGATGCAGTAAATGAAATAATTAGACCCAGTAAATGTATGAGTATAAAGTATTTTGATTTCATTAATGTATGCCTCCTACTAAAAATGATATAAATCTGATTTAGTTAATATATGAAATAGACCCAGTGAACGATGTATTTTGATTTCATTAATGCACACCTCCTACTAAAAATGATATAAATTGTTTTGATTTCATTAATGTATGAAATAGATCCAAGTATGAAATAGACTATTTTGATTTCATTAATGTATGCCCCCTATTAAAAATGATATAAATTATTTTGATTTCATTAATGTAGGAAATAAAATACGTTTGGAATAGCGTATTGATCAATGATTTTACAAGACAATTCAAACCACTAGTTCCTTAAACATTCCTATGTTGTTCAATCCATTTACAGCATATTATAAGTATCTATGGCATCTTCCTGCTAATGAGAGCTCCTATTCAGTTTACATAGCAGAAGAGACAGTTGAAGAAAAGAATATAAATGTGATAGAGGCTCTTCAGAAAATCCCAGAGGAACAGAGGAAGGAAATGAGAAAGACCATATTCTAGAAAATTATGCTTGCTCTGGTCTATGGTGACACAGATTCAATATTTAAGGTTTTCCACGATGCATTTATGATTTCTTTGAATAATATTCTCTGGAAAACAACTAATCCCTCCAAGGATGAAGCCATTTGAATCCATGATGCATTCCATTATGGAGGGGACAATGCATCTGAGTTGAGTACAAGTTTTGAACTTTACAGACAACTAAGCTCTTGTAAAAAAATGTTTTGAACTGAGGATACATGAACAATCAGACGTTCATGGTGTTTGTAATGGAAAATGAAGGCATTGAAATGGGTCAGGAAATTTTTATAGGCACTATCTCCACGATTCATAGGGAAAAAACTGAAGTGGAGTTTGCACCCAACAACTTTCAGTTTGTTGGATGTTATTTAGTTATGTAGTCAAGAACATAGTTACTGGTTGTTATTTACTTATGTATTCATGAACATAATTATTGACATCTTCTTTGTTTTTAGTTTGGTGGTTAAAGGCTACCAAAACCATAGTTTTATACCGATCGGACCTCCAAATTACACATATGCATATGTATGTGTTTTCCTTATCATGCATTAAGAAAATTCTTCAATCTCTAAGTGTGTCGTAGGGGATTCTTATAAGCTGGATGTTCTGCAGCAGATGGAGAATATAGTGTCACATTGCCAGAATTATCCTTTGGCATTAGGGCCCATGTTGTTTTTGTTTCTGTGTTAAATCGCAATCTTACAACAATGTGTCAACTTTCAATTTCAACAACATCTTTTAGTATTCGAGTCGTTTCAAATTTACCTGAAACCAACAGAAGTATGGGCAATCAGAAGGAGAAATTAGAGTAACAAAAATCGCAATATTAGAACAATGTGTGAACTTTCGATTTCAACCATAGCCTTTAGTATTCGAGGCATTTAAAATTTACCTGACACTAACAGAAGTATGGGCAATCGAAATGCCACTCAATTTTGATTTCGTAAATGTATGCAATAGACGCAGTAAATGATATAAATAGACCCAATAAATGTATAAATATAAAGTATTTTGATTTCATTAATGTATGTGTCCTACTAAAAATGATATAAATCTGGAATGCCCCTCAATTTTGAGTTCGTAAATGTATGAAATATACACAGTAAATGATATAAATAGACCATTTAAATGTATGAATATAAAGTATTTTGATTCATTAATTGTATTTTGATTTCATTAATGTATGAAATAGATGCAGTAAATGAAATAATTAGTCCCAGTAAATGTATGAATATAAAGTATTTTGATTTCATTCATGTATGCCTCCTACTAAAAATGATATAAATCCGATTTAGTTAATGTATGAAATAGACCCAGTGAATGATGTATTTTGATTTAATTAATGCACGCCTCCTACTAAAAATGATATAAATTGTTTTGATTTCGTTAATGTATGAAATAGACCCATGTATGAAATAGACTATTTTGATTTCATTAATGTATGCCGCCTATTAAAAATGATATAAATTATTTTGATTTCATTAATGTAGGAAATAAAATACATTTGGAATAGCGTATTGATCAATGATTTTACAAGACAATTCAAACTACTAGTTCCTTAAACATTCCTATGTTGTTCAATCCCTTTACAGCAAGTATCTATGGCATCTTCTTGCTAATGAGAGCTCATATTCAGTTTACATAGCAGAAGAGACAGTTGAAGAAAAAAATATAAATGTGATAGAGGCTCTTCAGAAAATCCCAGAGGAACAAAGGAAGGAAATGAGAAAGACCATATTCCAGAAAATTATGCCTGCTCTGGTCTATGGTGACACAGATTCAATATTTAAGGTTTTCCACGATGCATTTATGATTTCTTTGAATAATATTCTCTGGAAACCAACTAATCCCTCCAAGGATGAAGCCATTTGAATCCATGATGCATTCCATTATGGAGGAGACAATGCATCTGAGTTGAGTACAAGTTTTGAACTTTACAGACAACTAAGCTCTTGTTTGCATCTATTCAAATTATAGAAGGAAAATCATGCATTCAGTCTTGGAAATTGAAATCTCTTCATCAATTATGTCATTTAAATCATGAATTTGATCACAAAGATCTGTGCGCTATAACCCAATGTTCCTACTCTTGTATATGTTTTAGCTGCTAGTGTTTAATGAAGCAACCTTTGGCATTGTCACTACTCACAGTGGTTCAATTTCGATACCGTTTTCATGCTTGAGGGAATATTGTTAGCTTTCTTTCATCTGGGAGAAAATCTGGCCATGGAAATTTCAGTCCTAGATCATACCAGTTATTTTTCTCTGCTTAATATTTTTCTTGCTATTAGATCTTATTGTCCGCTTCTTATCAAATATTCAGGTTTCTATCACAGATCACATTTTATGAAGATGGTGTAAGGTTTAAAATCTGATTGTAATGCAATTCACCTTATGTAGACCCCTACAGAGGTTGAGTTTTTCACTGAATATGGTGAAGCAAGTCGCTACAAGATTCAGGAGGTTATAGGAAAACGGAGCAACGGTGTTGTATGCTCTACAATTGATATTGATACTCACACTAGGGAGAAAGTTGCAATTAAAAAAAAAAATGATATCTTTGAACATATTTCTGATGCAACCCAGATTTTACGTGAAATTAAGCTTCTGAGGCTGCTGCGGCATCCTGATATTGTCGAAATCAAGCACATTATGTTACCGCCCTCTAGGCAAGAATTCAAAGACATTTATGTGGTATTTGGACTTATGGAATCAGATCTACAACAAGTTATTAAGGCAAATGATGACTTGATGTCAGAACATTATCTATTTTCTTGTACCAGCTTCTACGAGCTCTGAAGTACATACATATTGGTAGCTATCTTTTGCTAATATTCTTATTTCTAAATAAGTTTAAACTTTAAACCTGGGAAAGGGTGTATGCATGCTCATTGCTGACTATATTCACTAGATATATGGGCTGTTTATGTGAATAGGCAATATTCGGTTACTATTCTGTTAAGATTGTGATTTTTGCTTTTATGTTGCAGGGGTTTTGTCTAATTTTAATTTATTCTCACTATTTTTTAACGCATAATTACTGTTTGAAAACTAATATGTATGTATAGCAGCTAGCCTATCTCCTTTTTGCCTTCGTCCAGTTTTATAGATAAAACAATCTGAACCATGAGATCATTCTGTATGCTCTTTTCTTTCTATGTATTTCTGCATTACAGATGTATTGACAATCCAAGTGCAATATACAAGTTATTAAACAATAAATATTTTAATCATTTTCTCGCACATCAGCTATTTATACTCTTGATTGAAGTCCCTATTTATTTCACCATGGTAATGTCCACTATAGGCATAGGGGGCCCATTGTTGTTTTGTAATTGTTCACAAGTCTAAGGATCAGCTTTTTTACCACAATTTGACATATGTGGCTCATTAACCCTCAAACCAGTTTAGTTTGATTCAGTGATTAGAAATCAATCCTTCAGAATAATGGTTCAATCTTCAAATGCTCAAATTTTCATCTGTAGCTGCAAGAGTTAGTCAATTTGAGGATTCACAATTTTGATCTCTATATTTGCCCCATGCATTGTATTTACAAATCATTTCAAGCAGTTGCACATTGCAATTGTGCTTTATTCACTTCCAAAAATATATATTTTAGTATTTTGTGAAGTGCATATGCTTCTTTCTCGTTTGTGTACTAAAGGGTATCTAGTTTAGGACGTCGATCCTGTTCAAATATTCCTGTTAAGTTTTAACTGTGTTTTTAAGAATCTATTGTGACTGTGAAGCACCTTCCCATTTCACGGAACTTAGTATGGAAGAAGAAATGTGAATTCTATTCTCTAATTTGTCAACTTTATGTTCTTGTAGCAAATGTGTATCATCGGGATTTGAAATCGAAGAATTTTTTGGCAAACGCTGATTGCAAGCTAAAAATATGTGACTTTGGCTTAGCAAGAGTTGCCTCCAATGACATGCCCACAACAATCTTCTCGACGATATACTATTTTAAATCTATATTATACAGATCCAAATCTAATAAGTTGCTATATTGTTATATCTGGTTTGACAGGGTCTCTGTTGAATTCTCTGTTTGATTTTGATTGTTGTACTTTAGTTAGTAAATTTCCCATTTTTAAGATGTATATATTTGGTGAAGTGCAGGGCTATGTTGCCACAAGATGGTATAGGGCTCCAGAGCTGTGTGGATCCTTTTTCTCCAAGGTATAAATTTTTTAAAGGATTCATTGTTAGATCTATTCTAACAATAATTGCATTCTACTTAGTCTCCTGCGACTAACTATTCTTAGATGTATAGCATTCTTCTCATCTTCTTGCTTCTATAGATGTTATGGAACTAGGTGTTTGCTTGGTATTAGTGTGTTGATTTCAGTGTTGCGAAAATCAGGGTAACATAAAAAAATTGTGATTTTTTCATTTTCTCGGTAATATCGTGCGATTAATTAAGTGATTTTTTCATTTTGAAAAAATATAGTGATTGTTGCTCAATTTATGCCGTACGGCGTTTCTTTTACAACATTTGGTGCAAATGCTAGTTATATTTATTTACAAAATAAATTAATAGAAATAAATAGTTATTTAGATATGCTTTTAAACATAGATGATTATCTAAGTTACACACTGTCTCCGTCAATCATCTAATGCAAAAAAGCATTTTAAATGCAAAGAGCACAACACATTATTTGAGAAGGCACACGCCAACCTCACCCCTTTACAGAATTTTGTTTGAAGTCATATAATATATATTACATAAAAAGGGTAACAAAAACAAATCCAAGCATATAATAGACGTGACAAACATTTGGAAACCACGTGGAATGAAAACTTGTACAAATTGTAACCGAGACCAGAGCGGTGATTTGCCTATGACACAGACACTGCTAACCCTCTACTTGCCCTGAATTCGGGTACGGATTTGCTCTTATGGCGTGCAAAACTTGAGTTTCATTTCCAGAACTGTAAGCATGCATGGGCATTACCATATTCCTGGGCATGTAGTATGCTGCACCCGTAAGTGGGTCTACCAAGTATAGAACGTTATCACTTGGGTGTGGAAGTGTTGATTCTCCTAATTTAGTCGCGGAAAGCACTATGTGATTTCCATTATGACTAACAGCTGATCGAGTTAGGGGCTGCCCAAACAAAAGTGGAGAGCTTTGTTGACTCCTAATTTAGTCGCGGAAAGCACTATGTGATTTCCATTATGACTAACAGCTGATCGAGTTAGGGGCTGCCCAAACAAAAGTGGAGAGCTTTGTTGAC
>APFE030368559.1:44862-60388 GCA_000404065.3 Pinus taeda
TGCTTTTAAACATAGGTGATTATCTAAGTTACATAATGTCTCCGTCAATCATCTAATGCAAAGAAGCATTTTGAATGCAAAGACCATAGCAGATTATTTGAGAAGGCACACGCCAACCTCACCCCTTTAGAGAATTTTGTTTGAAGTCATATAATATATATTACATAAAAAGGGTAACAAAGAAACAAATCCAAGCATATAATAGACGTGACAAACATTTGGAAACCATGTGGAATGAAAACTTTTACAAATTGTAACCGAGACCAGAGCGGTGATTTGCCTACAACACAGACACTGCTAACCCTCTGCTTGCCCTGAATTCGGGTACGGATTTGCTCTTATGGCCTGCAAAACTTGAGTTTCATTTCCAGAACTGTAAGCATGCATGGGCATTACCATATTCCTGGGCATTTATGCTGCACCTGTAAGTGGGTCTACCAAGTATAGAACGTTATCACTTGGGTGTGGAAGTGTTGATTCTCCTAATTTAGTCGCGGAAAGCACTATGTGATTTCCATTATGACTAACAGCTGATCGAGTTAGGGGCTGCCCAAACAAAAGTGGAGAGCTTTGTTGACTCCTAATTTAGTCGCGGAAAGCACTATGTGATTTCCATTATGACTAACAGCTGATCGAGTTAGGGGCTGCCCAAACAAAAGTGGAGAGCTTTGTTGACCTCCAGTTTCAATTTCCTGCTGATCAGGAGCTACCGAGGCAGTGGGGTTTAAATTCATACTATCCAATTGTCGAGTGATAGGGTTGACCGGTTTAAATTCATACTATCCAATTGTCGAGTGATAGGGTTGACCTCATATAACGAGCTTTCCAACAATGGCGGAAAACTATAATTTTACGGAAAATGGGAATGGGAAAGCATTTAAATTTGTTAGAATTATTAAATGTTTTAAATCCTCTCACCCGTACTTCATTAAATTCTAATTTAAGGTATTTTGAAATATAATTCCCCAAATTATATTTTTATAAGCATTATAAATATTTTAAAAATATAGTACGATTATTATAATATTAAAGATTGCTTATTGACTTTTAGATTTTAGTTCAGGCTATTTACGCTAACTATTATTTAAGGATCAATTTTTCCAACTAAAACACCCATTCGACTACCCCCAAACTATTGATTTTTTAAATTTTGCAAAGTTTCCAACTAAAAAAACCCATTCAGCTACCCCAAACAATCCATTTTTTTAAATTTAGCAATTTTTCCAACTAAAAGGAACCACCGAGCTACCACAAAACATTGATTTTTTAAACCTAGCAATAGAATTTGTGAAACTCTAAGGTTGTTTGTCATGTTTGGTGACTACCATACAACTAAAAAAAAGTTGATTATTCAAATTGAGTCAATTTTTTGAATCTCCAAAGTGGTTTCTGATGTTTGTGAGCTATTTTCAATTTTTGTTTATTATTGTTAGAATATGGTATAATATCTTATTATAAATTTCTATGATAAGATTTATTTCCACAATATTATTTTTCTTCCAATTATATAATGAAATGAATTTCCATAGTATAATTTCTTATTAATTATATTTTGATTAGTGCATTATTATGATGGATTACTATGACAAGTTAGTGCTTTAATAATTGATGGAAAAATAATATTCACTCTATAGTAGAGTAGTAAATGTTATAGGTTTAGATATACACTATTAGATCCAAAAACATTTAGATCCATTGATGTATATCAAAACCTATATAGCATTTATTATTTTGTTATGGGTGCATATTGATTATGTGGTATGTCGTCCTAGGCTAAATTTTATGCAGATTTCAAATGCTAAGTTAGACATTGGTATTTCAACTAGTTGTTCGAGTGAATCCCACCACAATGTCTTGAAACTAAACAAGTGCAAATATGCTCAATCAATTTTATGTTCATCCCTACTAATTCAATACATGCCTTTTAAACATGGTTGTAGCATATAATTGATCTCCCTATTGAAATTTGAGTAGTTCGGAAGGTATTTCTGAGTGGAGAAAACCCACCTAAAGTTAGTTTATTGGGAAAAGTACCCAAGTGGTTGGGATTTTGACCCAAAATTGCAGGTTTGAAACCCAAGTTAATGATATTTTACTCTAACTTGTAATTGAGTTGTAAAATAGGGGTTTCTTGAAGGACAAGGAAAACCTAAGATCACTCAAACAAAAGTACAAATAAGAGGCCAAAGGAGAGGCCTGAACATAAGTGAGATGGACATCATTTATGGAGGAAATATTCCCCAAGGAAAAGCTACAATCTTAGAAAGGGATATCTGCAACAAGGATATGGCTAATAAAGAGAGGTCAAATAGAGTTTTGTGAGGAAGGCTAAGCCTTTTCTAGAGGGTGAGGTTGGGGAGTTTGTTTTGTTCTAGATATAGAGGATATTGACCCCTCGTTAAGAGTTGATTTATTTATTTGAGCATCAAATTCGAGGAACTGGAGAAGGTTGAAGCCTGGTTAAGGTTAAGGAAGGCCTAGACAAAATTAAATATGGACTTCTAGCAAGGTTGAGGGTTGTAGAGTTATGAATAAGACAATAGAAGGGTTGGTAATGTTAGAATGCAACTATAGAAGAGAGGCTTTGTAGCCAAAAGGGTAGAAAACTTAGGACCAAGGGCCTAAATGAGTGATATTGAAGTCTAACAGAAGCATGAGACCTGACCGAGGAGGAATTTGTGCTGAGGATGGTTGAGGTTTGTAATATACCATAAGAGGATTTGTTCTTTGTTCTATAGAGTAGCCAAGGTTAAAGAGGCCTAGCTAAAGGTGCAGATAGGCCTGGTAAGGGCTACATTGACTCAAATTAGGTGAGATGGGGGGCATATAAGAAGTCTGGGGGTCTAAACATATGAGATGAGTTAAGACAGAATTGATGTAGCAACTATGTGGTCTAAACAAGTGTTTTGTGGGTCTATTAGGGTTGGGAAGAGATCCAAGAAGGATAGGCCGAGAGCCTCTTGGTTCCAAGAAAGAAGAACTAAGGTCTGGAAAGTGGCTATCGAGGTCAACAAACAAGGAACAAGCTAGAAGATAGGGTTGATTGAAGTTTGATAGAACATATAGAGGATTGATCTGAGTTAGCATAAGCTACAATAGTTAGTCGTGATCTAGAGGAGGGCTTATCAACAGCTAAATTGAAGCTTGTTGTGTGATTGAAGACCTAACAACAATGTTTTGATGTTAATAAAGTATAGAAGGGTAAAGGAGGTTTCCTTCTTTGAGAAAATACGATAGGGATCTAAAGGGAGTAGTTCATTGTGTGATTTTGGAAATAAAGGTCAACCAAGTGCATCAAGGGCAAAGAGGATAGAAAGGGTTGAAGGCAAAGGTCAACCAAGTGCATCAAGGGCAAAGAGGATAGAAAGGGTTGAAGGAAAAGGATTTCTACAACATGCTATTTTTTCTTTGTTGTGATGGGAAGTTGAGGTTCTAAAGTATAAGGCCTCAAGCCCTTGTTGTACTTTATTGTATACTATGTATACTAATTTGTATTAGGGTTTCGAAAGGGTCATGATCCTTGCTACAAGATCCCTACAATTTTTTTATTACTAGACTAATAAAGAATAGTTTTTGGGCCTATATATATTGTGTACTATTGTTGATTTCACTGCTGATATATTCCATAGTGCAAAGTTCTTTTAGTTTAGTATATTCAATGTTTTTATGTTCTAGTCTAGACAAAGACAAAAACTAGGGTACAAGGGAATTTCAACATGGTATCAGAGCTACTTTGAAGAGGAGGTGGATCAAAGTATGCATAAGAAACAACTTAAGGGGGAGCTATGAAATTGTTAGACATGGAGCAGAAGGTGCTTTGGCATGGGCAAGATAGCTTTGTGTGTATGGCAAAATGATCGTGGGATATTATCTTTGTTGGGTTGTGGAGTTGTACATCTAGAAATGGAGCCTTGTGCACATGAGGTATTTGACCCAAGAGGATGAGGACTCATGTAGAGTTGAGTTACGATGATCTTGAGTGGATTACACCCAGTGTTCGAGCACAACTTAGAACTAAATTTGGAAGGAAACAAGATCAATTATGAAACTTTCTAGGAGGGAAAGTAGAGTTAGTCAGTGGAGGTCATATAGAGTCAAAGAGAGTCTAACTTCAAAGGGAGATTGTGAAGGAATCTTAACATCCTAGTGGAAGTCAAACCTTTAGGTTCAAGTGAGAGATTAGAGTTTCAAATCCATGAAAGGGCAGCCACCATGTGAGAACACCCATGGTGGTGCAAGGAAAGTTCTAGCTCATGCAAGGATAGTTATGGAGCACGCAAGGAAAATTCATGTTGAACGTAAGGAAAGGCATGCAACATGCAAGATATATCGTGGCCAAGTACAAAACAAGAACACATGTGATGACAGTCATGGCCATGCAAGGGAAAGTAATGACTCATGTGAGGATAGCCATGGGCATGCAAGGAAAGTCATGGAGTTGGATATTTCAAGGAGTGATGGAAATAACTTTCTCACTAAGAGGGAGTGTTAAAATTTGGATAGCTCAAAAGGTATTTCCAACTAGCGAAAACCCACCTAAATTTATTTTGTTGGAAAAATTATCAAAGTGGTTGGGGTTTTGACCCAAAGTTGTGGGTTTGGGATCCAATTTAATGATATTTTAATATAAATTGTAATTGAGTGGTAAAATAGTGTTTCTTGAAGGACAAGGAAAAGCCACAACATCACTCACACAAAAGCATAAATTGAAGTGAGACAAACATTATTAGAAAGTGATAGCCACAGTAAGGATATGGCTAATCAAGAGAGGCCAAGTATATTTCTATGAGGAAGGTCATGCCTAGTCTAGAGTTCGATAATGGAGAGACTGTTTTGGTCTAGATATGGAGGGGATTGAGTGCTAGTTATGGGTTGATCCATCTATCTAAGCATAAAATCCAAGGAACACGAGAAGGTCAAGGCCTGGTTGAGGGTAAGGAAGGCCTAGACATAGTTGAACGTGGACTTCTAGCAAGGTTGGGGGATGTATAGTTATCAAGGAGGCTAGAGAAAGGTTGGTAATAATGGGCCACAAGTATACAAGAGAGGTTCTATAGCAAGAAGGGAAAGAGACCTAGGACTGAAGGCCTAAATGGGTGGTATTGAATTTTGATAAAAGCAGGAGACTTGATTAAGGGAAGATATATGTTAAGGAGGATGGTTGTCTACAATATACCATAAGAGGTGTGCTTTATGTTTTATAGAGCAGCCAAGGGTAAAGAGACATGGAAAAAGGCACATATATGCTTGGTAATGGCCATAGTGAGTTAGATCAAGTGAGTCAGGGGGAATATCATAGTTCTGAGGGTTTGATCATGAGATTTGAGTTAAGACATAATTGTTGTAGAAACTATGTGGTCTAGGAAAGTGATTAATGGGTCTATTAGGGATGATAGAGAACCAATAAGGATAGATTGAGAGCCTTCTAGCTACAGGAAAGAGGAACTAAGGTCTGGATAGTGGTTATTGAGGTAAACAAACAAGGCATAAGCTGGAATATATGGTTGGATGAAGTATGGTAGAACAGACAAAGGGCATATATGAGTTACTGATGAGCCCCATAAATGGGTAATTATATGGGCTCATTTTACCTCCTAACATAGTCAAATCTGCCATTCTATTAGCTTATTGTATGTTTTTTTATTACATTTATGCTTATGGAGTGAGTTTAGTTAGTTATGATGCCACGTGGTCTAATATGTGTTTAACGCAGCTTATTGTTGAGTTTTGAAGACAAAGTCAAAGATTCAGTGGACAAATGGAAGTAATAACTTGAAGTGAACAAAGGAGAGGACTTATAGGAGGGAATTCCCCTCATTTATTACTCCCCACTTCAAATTCCCCTTCATTCAGCTCAGAGTACAAACAACCAAATCAATGCACTAGGAGGTAGCCGAGCAAGTGGAGGATAACTGATGATTATCTGAGTTTTGGGAGCCAAGCCTCCCTGACTTTAAGGAAGCTATTGATAGCTTCAGTTGTATAAGTAGAGAGGCTTAGGGCCTCACTAGGGTCAGATTTGTTTTCAAGTTTTGTTGTACTTTTTCTTATGTAAACTCTGCTCAACTTCGAGCTTATTATCTTGATAGTTCATGTAATCTTGTTATTGTTTTGAGAATAAAGATGGAATCCTTTTTGAGTTAGCATTAAGCTACCTCAGAGGGTTGAAGCTCTTGTGTTAGGGCCCAATCCAAGTAGCCAAGCTCCTCTTTACTTGTATTTGTATGTTTTGTTTCAATTGTAGATTAGATTGCTGGTAGACGTACTTCTTTTATGGTTAAGAATAGGTTGCTTTTGATGATTTAGTAGTTTGTTTCCATTTGTGCTTTCTATAGCAGGTAAGTAGTGATAAAGAGAAGATTCAAAAGGCTAGAAACAGTGCCTTGGCATCTCTTCCCCCCTTTGGGACCATGATGTGAGGCAAAGACCCTCTTACTGCCCCAAAAACATATATTTTCCTCATTCATAGGACTTCTAGTGTTTGCAGCTCTTAGTAGGTTAATAGTCCAGCTTTGCTTTGCTTCAGATATCTTTCATCATGCTCATTTCTTTAGTTGAAATAATCTTCTTTCATGCTTTCCTTTATTGCAACATTTCTCAACATTTCCTTTCATAGATCATAGTTTGGACTACTTTGATGCAAAACTTTGTTTTTCTAGATGCACTTATTTCATTGCTTGCTTGATCTTATTGGTTGACTGTTAGTTCCTTTGCAGTAGATCTCTTCTTGTAGTAGGCCAGCTTATCAATCTTCACATCCTCCACCTGATCCATGCCCTATAGGTCGCCCAAACCTCACCTCAATTCTACCTTAGTTTCCTGCATTTTCCATAGAGCTTCCTCCTCTCTCCTTGAGCAAACCCAATCATCTTCCTCTCTCCCGGTGATTCAAGGTAGACCTTAGGTAGCCTAAGACCTAATTCCAACCTTCATCCACCTTTTCCACCCATTCTCACACCCTCAAAAGAGTGAAAACTGCTCTCGGCCTCCTCCTGTAGGCCTCCTATAGAACGTTGTTTTTCCTCCTGTAGACTTCTTGTGTCTTCCTATAGATTTTGCTATAGGCTTTATTTTGAAGGCCGACTATGGAAAAAGCCTCTAGAAGGCCACCTGAGACCTCCTAGGACCCATCCACACTTTCCTACATCCTCTCATGTCCCAAAACCGCCCTCCATCACCACCTATTCACTGCCACATTCACAAAAAAATAAAGTACATGCATGACACATTCACATAAAAATACATAAAAATGCAAAAAAAAAGATGCTTTTTGCTCATTTACTTCCAGAAATAGCTTAGGTAGATGTTGTTTACTTCCTTGAGTAGGTAATTGCATTCTTTTCATTGTTTTCATAGTGCTTTCTGCAAAATTAGGATTAGTGGTTAACTAGGATTTCCTTTTTTTGCTTTACATTTCAGTCTCCCTTTCTACAAGTAGAATAGCATCAGTAGAGTAATCTCTTTCTCTTTCCTTTCATCACATGTAGAGCTTCTTTTGGAATCCATAGAAGTTGGCTTGAGCTCCTACTGATCTTGCACCGACTGACCAAGTGACAACCTGCACTAAGAACTAGTACTTGTGCATATAGCACCGTCACTTCCAAGTTTGTTACGAACTATTGGGTTGATAAGAATAAAGTAGGAAACCTAGGAGTTGCAGTATTATTGCTGCAATACTGGTGCTCACCACTTTTTGGTGTTGTTGTTGGGGAAGCATCAGAGTATCTTGTGGTTACTTCTTTCTTCTATTTTCTATCGTAATATTCTGCTAATGGTTTATTTCAGCAAAAGTAGACTAGCCATTTCTTTCAGTTCTGCATTTCCTTGCTTTGCTTTTCAATTTTGTAAATTTCATTTCAGCAATAGTAAACTATTCATTTCTTTTCCTTCAAATTATGCATTTCCTTGCTTTCCTTTTCAATTCTACAAATTTCATTTCAGCAAGTTCATTTGAGTTAGTTGCTATTTGTTTTGTTCAATCAATTTTAGTTTTGCAGGTACTATCAGTGTGGGAAAAATCAAGAAACAAAAACCAACCAAAAATATTTCTTTTCATGCCTCGTAGGAATAGAGATAACTCAGGAAAATGTTTGCCCAACACCCCCACTGCTTCACACAGCCAACCTTCTCTCTTCTTTGGTGGCTGCAATCGAGAAGAACCCTTCGATGAACATCCAGATATATTTGAAGAACCTATAGGGGAAGAAGCAGAAGAAAACATTCCTCTGGAGCCCATGGCTAAAAACAGAAATGATGGGAGCAGTGCCTTTTCTTCCAACTCATCCATTAAAGGTGAGATTGGAAACATGCTAGAAAACTTCAAGAGTGAGATGTTGTAGATTCTTACCATGCAAATGGATACCTTACATATCAAAAGAAAACAAGAGGAAGCAGAGAGGGCTTTGGTCATTTTTTTCCCTAGATGCACCAAGAGGCATCCTAGGAATGAATGCCCATTGAACTCTATAGAGGTTTGTTCTGTCTATGAAGAAAATCATTCTACAGATAAGTGCCCTTCCTTACCCAGACTTAAAGCTGTATATCAAGGGGCTAGAAGAGTCACTGAACAACTCTATTACATAAACCAAAGAAGGTCGCATGGACCTAGACCATACTAGCAGGGGATGCAAGGGACATCTCAGGCATACTACAACCCCAACCAAGTCACTTCCATACTTTCTTGGTCCCCCCCTACTCATCATTCATGGTCCATGCCTCCTACTCGGTCCTTCACATCTCCATATCATGCCCAACCAGCCACCCATTCATTTCAATCCTATCCTCAGCTGCAACCTCAGTGGATTGCATCTCATCAGGGGTGGAGGCCCCAATACAACTATCTTCCCACTCTTCTGCCTCCACCACCTGCCCAACCATAACCCCATACAAATCCATCTCAAATATACACTCCCACTCAACTACCTGTACCACCATTTCCAAACCCACACATTGAAGTAGCTCAACCCATTTACAATGCTGAGGTACGACACTTCCAAACAACTCCTCTTGAGGTCAATGATATTCACCATAGCTCAGGAAGAGTATTGCAAAAAAGACATTATATTGATATCATTGAAGGACCACATCCAGAAGAAGAAAATTCAAAAGAGAATATCAAAGTACCATGGGCTGTACTTGATGAAGAGAAGACATCAAAATCAGAGATCGAGAGAGCTCCCTCAAAGTTACCAACAAATCCTCCATGTATTCAAGAGAAAAATCAGCAAAAAGAGGAAGCTATGAAGGTCATGGTAGAAGAAGACATGAAGAGTGATCCAGAAATACCAAGCACATCGCAACTATATTGAAACTGGTTCCAGACAGTCACTAATTTGCAACATCACTCTCCTCCTCGACTATGCTTGACCCTTTCAAAGTCAAATCATTTGGTCTTTGAAATCTAGGTACATGTCAAAGCATACATTTCAAGCCTCCGCATCATTTTGTCTATCATCTTGATGTGCACATGGCTCCATTGGAATTATTCTTATACATGAAAGTGATTTTGTTTTTCAAGTAGGGTAGGGTAGGAGAAAAAAATGAAAAATAAGAGAAAAAATAATAAGGACTCAAGTGAAAACCTCCATGAGGCACTTGAATCCCATCATTGGGTTGAAAACCTCTTCTGAGGTAGCTCAGTGATGACAAAAAAAAAGAGAAAAATAAGATCACTGGGTGAAAACCTTCCTTGGAGGTGCCCAAGGCAGGAAATTAGGATGAAAACCTCTCTGAGGCGCCCTAGTTGTTTTCAAAAAAAAAAAAGTAGAATTTTTTTGTTGCATTGTAGATTTGTAGGAGGACTATAGGGAGTAGAAGAAGGTGCCAAGGAGGCCCTGACAATCATACCAGCACCCATCTCATCTCCTCCACACTTTTCTCCATCATTTTTGGCATTTCTTTCACCCCACTGTGCTTCTTTTCCAAAAACAGTGTTTTCTATAGGAGGCTCCTGTAGGAATTAACAAAGCCAAAAATGGATACAAAAGGCAGTTTGAGGGATAGGGAAGCTTCATGAAGAACCTATAAACCCTCCTACAATCTTCAAACCTCCTTATCATCATTTCCAAACCTGCATCACACCCCAAGCATCATTTTTCTTCCTGTCCAAGAAAAACACAGGCAAAAACAGTTTTTTAGTAAAAGAAAAAAAACCAAAAAACTAAGAGAGGAAGTAGCACCATCCACCCATCATTCTCAAGCTTCTACCACTCATTTTCCTTGCTATCCTAAAAAACTACAGGCTGCTTTGTTTTACTATAGGATACAAAAATACATAGAGCATAATTTTTTTTCTCCATAACTTGAAAATCGTGCATCCATTTAAAAAATTGTTTCATGGGAAGATGCATATGGATGATGGTCACATGCTCAAGCAATTTTAGCAAATTCCAATGCACGGTTACCAAGAAATTGGCCTCCATCACCTTCAACCATTTTTTCATTTTCTCAATATCCGTGCATCCATTTAAAAAACTGTTTCATGGGGAGATGCATATGGGTGATGGTAACATGCCCAAGAAATTTCAACAAATTCTAGTGCACGGTTTCCAAGAAATTGGCCTCCATCACCTTCAGCCATTTCTAGTTTTCCTCGAGATCCGTGCATCCATTGACCAATTGTTTTCTCTGGGGAGTACATAATGACGATGGAAACATGCTCAGAAATTTTCAGGTCAATCTAGTCTACCATTTGGGAGATATGGAAAAAACAAGTCACTGTCCTGCAAACCCACAACAATTGATTCCATAGAAGTCTAGCACCAACAGCAAGAGACAACACATCTAAAGGATGAAAAGGCACATGCAGCTTAGCTCCAGAAAAAGAAGAGCCTACAAAAACACACACCAACACAACATGCATAAAGGGAAATGAAGGCATGCAGTAGAGAAAGCCAGAGCACCTCGCAGCAAATGCCGCTCCTCTGTTTGTATTTGTGTAATTAGAAGGCATGCAACGATAATGAGATGGTTGAGGTTGAACGAGGAAAAGGTGGCCAGTTAACTTGGCCACCTTCATCTAGTTGACTGTACTCATCCAAAGATGTCACCCACATGTGTGAGTCAACTCAAGAGAGATGTCAAGGACAGGTAGTGGAGGGTGTGTAAACTTCAATGCAATGATGAGAGGTGATTTCGGGAGAAACCATGATGACAAGGCAGGTGGAGACCAATGGTCCAACTATGGCCAACGTAAACCTTTTCCAGCTCACCCCCATCACCAGAAATATCCAAAAAGAGTAATAAGTACTCCTCCTCGAGCACTCTCACCACCTTTTCCTTCATTTTGTCCTCGTAAACTAAGATGCAGCGGACTCCTTATGCCCCCACAACCTCGAAACCATTGTTCTCCATCGATCTCTCCCATCCTCCTTCTCTTGGCATTCTCTACAGGAGCACTTACATGTTCTACAGAAGCACCTACAGGCAGTTTTATAGGAGGGACAGTGAGCTATTTTGAAGAAGAAAACATGGGTTTTTAGCACGATTTCTGGCCTAAGGAGGAAGGTTCCATGCATACCCACCTTGATTATCAGTATATGCAAGAAATGATATCAATTTAAGGAGGAATTAAGTCCATAGAAGAAGGATAAATACATAAAAATTTCTGCCTGTTTTCTTAAAAAAAACACAGTTTTCCTCTGTTTTCTTGTTTTCTTCAAAAATATTGTCTCCATCTCCACATTTGGTGTTCCAAGGGGTATAAACACAATGACAGGAGGGCTCATGAGGAAGGAGACCACTAATCCACTAGGCTCCATGAACATCCCCAAGTAGTGGCCATATTCACAACGGCAAATTGCCCAAGAATTAAGCCAAAAGAAAAGAGAAAAATGCAGGCCTCCATGTATTTCAAGGTCAAGAAAAGCACAAGGATCAAAACAAGAAAACCCCATCCATTTTCAACAGTGTCAATTACAATTGAAGATTCACCCTCTGTCAAAGGAGAAGAATCTCCTTCCAAAACACCTATCACATATGAAAGAGGAACTCCCAGATCTTCCACCTGGAAGGAGAAAGTGCAACTACAAGACCCAAAAATAGTCCTACAGAAGGCTCAAACAGTTCTACAGGAGACACTGTCAAAATTACAAGAGACCCAACAGCTTGAGAAAAGAATAGAAGAATAGCCAAAGGGGAAGGAGGAAGCTTTAGAACTACAAGAACCTAATCCCCAGCCCAATCTTACCTCCTATTACCATCTTCTTGAAGGAGGTAGGATAATTCCACAAACATCTACAATTCCACTATTCTTTGAATTAGAAAAGGAAAGAATAAGAACAAATTGGTGGATGAAAATATCCAAATCCAAGGGAGTTGAGGATGTTGGCCATATGGAAAATAAACTTAGAGAAATGGGCACAGAGTTAAGTGTTGTCAGACATAGAGAAGCAATTGCAAGAAGCCAACTGGAAACTGAAAATGAATTGCTAAGGAGGTAGCTAAAGGAGAAAGAAACCCAGCTGGCATGCATGGCTAGCTTATCCATGGAGGCATTGTAGTGTAGAACACCAACAAAATCTTATGGCTTATATCTCAAGGACCAATGGCTACAATTTCAGATCAAGACTTTGGCACAAAGAAGCACAGTGCCTTTTCAAGATTATAGGCAGTTTATGGACCTGTGTGACCAAATCACAACAGAAGATAAGGCAAAGATGGCAGAATTTTACCTACATAATATGGCCCTCACAGACATGAATGTGTGGGATCCTAATGCTAGGCTAGGGGACCTATAACTAATGGCCATGGCCTCATGGAAGAACCATGAAGAGTTGAGGGAAACAGAAGTAAAAAGGTTGATGATAAGAGAGTAGAATGAGCCATTAATGACCAGAGCCAAGCCATCAGATCCTATGGCACTCATCAACACACACCAACTGCTTGCCAATAATCCTTAGATTGCCCCTAGATATATAAGTGATCAAGCACAAGCCATTGCACATTTTGAGGACATGGAAAGGATACTTGGGGATGACTATATGCATGCATGTATGAGGAGATGGAACACCTTACCACATAGTTTGAAGATCAGGGAATATCATTTCCCCATGAGGATGAAGGATGCACTAAGGAGAGTGCCAATGTACAAGCACTCCATGTCGAGGCTATAGGTCAACTGGACTGGGCTCAAACTAAGTCACCCGCTGCTGTTAGGCATGCTAGAAGGAAGAACAGAAGAACATGAGCAGAAGCATTAGGAAGAGATAGATAGAAAGGCATTCTTCTATGACAAGGAAGAGGAAACAACATTAGAAGCTTGGGATGCTAGAGAGACCACTAGGGCCATAAAAGATGAGGAGATGGACTAAGTTGCTTAGAGGATGAGCAACACCTTCAGTAGGGGGGTGATGATGATCCCCATAAATGGGTAATTATATGTGCTCATTTTACTCTTAGCTTATTGTATGTTTTTTTATTGCATTTATGCTTATGGAGTGAGTTTAGTTAGTTATGATGCCACGTGGTCTAATATGTGTTTAACGCAGCTTATTGTTGAGTTTTGAAGACAAATTCAAAGATTCAGTGGAGAAATGGTAGCAAAAACTCGAAGTGGACAAAGGAGAGGACTTATAGGAGGGAATACCCCTCATTTATTACTCCCCACTTCAAATTCCCCTTCATTCAACTCAGAGTACAAACAGCCAAATCAATGCACTAGGAGGTAGCCGAGCAAGTGGAGGATAACTGATGATTATCTCAGTTTTGGGAGCCAAGCCTCCCTAACTTTAAGGAAGCTATTGATTGCTTCAGTTGTATAAGTAGAGAGGCTTAGGGCCTCACTAGGGTCAGATTTTTTTTGAAGTTTTGTTGTACTTTTGCTTATGTAAACTCTGCTCAACTTCGAGCTTATTATCTTGACAGTTCAAGTAATCTTGTTATTTTTTTGAGAATAAATATGGAATCCTTTTTGAGTTAGCACTGCGTTACCTTAGAGGGCTGAAGCTCTTGGGTTAGGGCCCAATCCAAGTAGCTAAGATTCTCTTTACTTGTATTTGTATGTTTTGTTTTAGTTATATATTAGATTGCTAGTAGATGTACTTCTTTTATGGTTAAGAATAGGTTTCTTTTGATGATTCAGTAGTTTGCCTCCATTTGTGCTTTCTATAGCAGGTTAAGTAGTGATAAAGAGAAGATTCAAAAGGTTAGAAATAGTGTTATTGCCTCTCTTCCCCCTTTTGGGACCATGATGTGAGGCAAAGACCCTCTTACTGCCCCAAAAACACAGATTTTCCTCATTCATAGGACTTCTAGTGTTTGCAGCTCTTAGTAGGTTAATATTCCAAATTTGCTTTGCTTTACATCTCTTTCATCATGCTAATTTATTTAATTGCAATAGTATTCTTTCACGTTTTCCTTTCTTGCATCATTTCTCAACATTTCCTTTCATAGATCATAGTTTGGACTACTTTGATGCAAAACTCTGTTTTTCTAGATGCACTTATTTCATTGCTTGCTTGATCTTAATGGTTGATTGTTAGTTACTTTGCAGTAGATACCTTCTTGTAGTAGGCCATCTTATCAACCATCACATCCTCCACCTGATCCATGCCCTATAGGTCACCCAAACCTCACCTCAATTTTTCCTTAATTTCCTGCATTTTCCATAGAACTTCTTCCTCTCTCCTTGAGAAAACCCAATCATCTTCCTCTCTCCCAGTGATTCATGGTAGACCTTAGGCATCCTAACACCTCATTCCAACCTTCATCCACCTTTTCCATTCATTCCCACACCCTCAAAATGGTGAAAGCTGCTCTCGGCCTCCTCCTGTAGGCCTCCTATAGAACGTTGCTTTTCCTCCTGTAGACTTCTCGTGTCCTCCTTGAGATTTTCCTATAGGCTTTATTTTGAAGGCCAAATGTGGGAAAAGCCTCGAGAAGGTCACCTGAGACCTCCTAGGACCCATCCACACCATCCTAGATCCTCTCATGTCCCAAAACCATCCTCCATCCCCACCTATTCGTTGCCACATTCACAAACAAATAAATTACTTTCATGACACATTTACATAAAAATCCAAAAAGATTATTTTTGCTCATTTACTTCCAGAAATAGCTTAGGTATATGTTGTTTACTTCTTTGAGTAGGTAATGGCATTCTTTTCATGGTTTTCATAGTGCTTTCTGCAAAAGTAGGATTAGTGGTTAACTAGGATTTCCTTGGTTTGCTTTACATTTCAGTCTCCCCTTCTGCAACTAGAATAGTATCAGTAAAGTAATCTCTCTGTCTTTCCTTTCATCACATATAGAGATTCTTCTGGAATCCATAGAAGTTGGCTTGAGCTCCTAGTGATCTTGCGTCGGCCAACCAAGTGACAACCTACAATAAGAATTAGTACCTGTGCATATAGCACCATCGCTTCCATGTTTGTTACGAACTACCCGGTTGATAAGAGTAAAGTAGGCAGCCCAAGAGTTGCAACATTATTGTTGCTGTCATGCGGAAAGAGTTAATCTTGCAGACAAAACCAACCTCCCTAGAAGCCTAAGACTTTCTAGTGACAAACAAGACAATTAAGAGCAATCC
>APFE030368567.1:22550-36848 GCA_000404065.3 Pinus taeda
GTCAACAATGGTAAACCACTATCAGCAATGGAAAACCATTGTGAGTCATCGTCAACCATTGTCAACTATGGTCCAACGTCACATTGTGAAAATGATTCCCTCAATATGAAAATCAACCATGTTTAGCCATGGTCAACCATGTTCCAAAGTTGCATTGCGACAAAGTTTGTCTCAATATGAAAATAAACCATGGTAAAACATTGTTAACCATCTTTATTTTAGGGTTTATAATATTTATCATAGGGTTTATATATCTTGGGTCTATAATATTAATCCCATGGTTTTATAATCCCTTAGAGTTTTAGTATTAACTCAGTTTATTATTACATTGGTTTTATAATATCAATCCCTTGAGTTTATTAATCTAAGGGCTCATATACCTAGGTTATAATATTATTCATAGGGTTTATAATATCAATCCTTGGGTTTAATATAAATCACTTGGGTTTATAATCATGGTCAAACATGATCTCATATGAAAATCAACCATGTTCAACCATAGTTAACCATCATCAACCATAGTCAATCACGGTCAGCCATAGTCAATCATGGCCAACCATGGTCCAATGTCATATTGTGACAAATATTGTCTCCCTATGAAAATCAATTGTGGTCAACCATGGCCAAACATTGTCTCAATATGAAACTTAATAATGGTAAACCATGGTGAGCCATGTTTATTTTAGGGTTTAGAATATTTATCTTATAGTTTATATACTTTGGGTTTATAATATTAATCCCTCGGGTTTAATATTATTCCCTCAAGTTTATAATTCCTTGGCTTTTTAGCACTAATCCCTTGGGTTTACTATTCACTTGGGTTTTTAATATCAATCCCTTAGGTATATTAATCTAAGGGTTCATATTCCTGGGGTATAATATTATTCATAGGGCTTATAATATTAGTCCCTTGGGTTAAATATAAATCTCTTGGCTTATGGTTCAATATGAGTCCCTTGGGTTAAATATAAATCACTTGGGGTTTAATATTTGGGTTTATAATATTGAGTTAATATTAGGGTTTATAATAGTGGGTTTAATAACAAGGTTTAAAGTATTAGGTTTATAATATGGGGTTTTTAATATTAGATTTATAATATAGTGTGCCTAAGATATAGAGTTTAATATACATGGTTTATAATTATTAATAATCTCTTGGGTTTATTAATTTCTTAGGTTTATAATATTAATCATAAGGGTCTATAACATTAATCCCTTGGGTTGACTAATCTCTTGAGTTTATAATACTAATAATCCCTTGGTTTTATAATATTAATAATTGCGTGGGTTTATAAGATTAATCCCAAAAGTTTATGATATTAATCCCTTTTTGTTTTTAATATTAATTCCTTACGTTCATAATATGAATCCTTGGGTTTATTAATCCCTTGGGCTTATAATATTAATAATCCCTTGGATTTATAATATTAATCCAAAGGGTTCATAATTCAATCCCTTGGGTCTGATAGTCTTAAAATCCCTTTAGTTTTAATATTAATCACTTAGGTTTATTAAGCCTTTTGCGCCTTTATAATTGTTTAAATATCATACTTTGGGTTTAATTTAACCCCTTGGGTTTATATATAGTTTAATCTTGATTTTATGATCTATGTATTGATTATATTATTCATATACCCAATATTATTATATATATATATATATATATATATATATATAATATATATATATATATATAATTATATATATATATATATATATATATAATATTATATCATATATATAATATTATACAACCATAACATAATAGTGAGAGATAAATAAGTACTATTAATAATAAGTAATTGTTTTTTGTTTTTTTTTTCGTTGAAGCAAGAGTCGTTCCTTCTATTTCATTAAGCTGGAAAATATTTTACATAATGTAAAAATGTCCACCCGTAACCGTGGACCCAGGAAAATTAGATTGCCAACCACCTAAGATAGAACCCCTAACCCTACAAAGGTAACCTCCGAGCCCTTGGAATACAAACAATGTTTGTGCCAAAAGGTTAGAAGAGCGTGTGAAAAACCATGGAATCTCCTGCACATCAACTCCACGGACTTGCATCTTTAATCCAAACCATCCAATCTCCTCGCGCAATCCAATGGAAGAGGAATAAATCACTCAGTAAAGACGTGTGGTGCTTAACGACCCAGCCCCACAACACTGCATGATCATTCCTGTCCGTAGATCTGCACAGTGAAATCCAATAGTTGAGAATAATATCACATGGTTCAGGTCTCTGGACATTAGTGTGTGATGGGGGAAGTATTCGTTCCCACCCCCCTGCCACGTGTAGGAAGTTGAATGGAATTGCTTCCAAATTGCTAAAACCATTTCCCGCTTGAGAGTCATGCAATGAACCAAAAAGCACCAGGGAATTGGTTTTACCTCCCAAAAATGGAAATTAGGGATATTACGACTGCCGGAAAAGACGGGATTCCTATCCCTCATATCCTTTCTTCTATGCCTGAACCTAAAACCATGGAATGTTCTCAACCTACCCACTGGTCGACCACTCGATAAACTGAGAAATATAGTCAACATATACCATGGTTTTCTAAGGCCGACAATGGCCTGCCCCCACCAAAGACCAGTCTAATAGACAATAGTGAATCATACTGAGAGTTAGTCCTTTCGAACTTGCCTCCTTGGCTCTGTATCAAAACACTTCCCTGTCCTCTTTCGCTTGCTCATGACAAAGTGCTTTTAGTCTACTCCGAGGCAACTCCTACCACTCCATCGAAACCCTGCATTTTGTACAGCTCACACCTTGGTTGGCCAAAAGATCCGCCAGTTTATTGGCCTTTCTGTGAACATGGTAGAAACTTACTGTGCGAAGTCCTTGGAGGTGACCCTGAATTTTTTGGAAAACCTAGATTAGCCTCCAGTGTTTTGAGACTTTCTCCGGCACTGTTCCATAACCAATTCTTTTCACCGAGTTAATGATTAACTTGGAGTCCGCTTCTATAATTACATTTGAGCAGTTGTCCTGCTTCAGAAACTATAAGCATTGCTCCAAAGCCATTAATTCAGCCATGTTGTTGGTGGTTTTTCCTAAATGGCAATGGAAGATACAGAGAATGCGCCCTTCATCATCCCTTAAAACTCCTCCAAAACCAACAGTTCCCTGGTTGCCTATTGAAGCCCCATCAATGTTATATTTCAAATAACCTTTCGAGGGAGGATGCTAGAAATACTTCTGCATTTCCATTGTGATTACTTTCCTGTCCAGGCCTTGAGGAATAAGCCCCTGCATACCCAGCTACCTGAGAATTCTTAAATCAACCTTTGAGGGAGGATTCTTAGGGTGATTACGTACTATGGTGCCCACCGTCTCCTTAAGTTGTTTTAAGATTAGCTCAAACAGGCGATGAGAGGGATTCTTTTCATCCTTGAATATTCTCTTGTTCCTTTCTTTCCTAACATTCCATATAATGAAGCTTGGCGTTAGGGCCCAACCCAAGCTAAGAAATTCATAATCCAAAAATGTTCTTCTCGAATTGTTTAGGGTATTGATTATACTCCTTTTGTCCCTATCGGTCTGTTGAAAAATGGTAGCAAATGTGTCCCATAACCTAGAGGTGAAAGTGAAACTATTGAGTATATGCTCCATTGTCTCCTCTTTAGCTTCACAGAGCTGACATCTGGAAGGCCCTAGAACACCCCTCTTCCTAATATTATCCCAAGTCAAGATTTTTTTTGATGTACCAACCACATGAAGAGTTTGATCTTCATCCACCCTTGGTGCCTCCATAGGTTTTGCCAGATCCTATCTAGAACATGGGAATCCAGCTCAAGGAGAATACATTTTGCTTCCTTAAGATTAAAGGTTCCCTCTTTATTGTTGCCCCATCTTAGTTGGTCCTGCCCCCCTGTTACTAATATCATCTTTTGTTCCAACATTCTCATAAGTGCCTCTACTTTTTTTTTCAAGGGGCTATCATCCCTGCAATCTATGTTTCTCCAGATTCTCCATTTTTCTGTGTTATGAGTATGATCCGAGAAATCCTTTACCTTATTTAATCCTTGGGTATTTGTCTCATGCTTAAGGCCCAAGAAGTCCTCTTTTAACAGTGTTGGTTCTTGTTGTCATTTATCCTCCCAGAATAGTGCTAGATCTCCCTCTCTGATTTCCCAAAAAATATGTTGTTGTAATAGGCTTCTGTTCTCCGAGGCTTTATTCTAGATGTATGAGCCCTTTATATTTCCAAACATTCTTATGAAATCACTAGTTTTCCAAGAGCTGGCATATTTCACTTTCCAGATAATTCCCCATTGAGCCTTTGGCTCTTGAACCTAATGCCACCATAGTTTGGCCCCTAAAACATTGCTAAGAATCTCTTGATCATCCAAGCCTAGGCCCTCGTGGTTCTTGGGTCTACAGATTTTTTCCCATGAAACTAAGGCCCATTTCTTCCTTGTCTCCTCCTTACCCCAAAGAAAGTCTCTTTGGATGTTTCTAAATTGATGTAAGACTCATTTTGGAGCTGGGAGAGCTGATAACATGAAACAGGGATTGATTGAAGAACAACCTTTGTAAGTATTAGCCTACCAGCCAGATTTAAGGATTTGATGGTCCATTTTCTGACTTTATCCTACATATTATTGACCAAAGGTTCCCAAATTCTCTCGTGCATCAGTTTAGTAGTTAAAGGAACTCCCAAATATTTTGAGGGGAGGGAATCCCTTTGAAAGCCTAGAATTTTGGAGATATTTCTCTGAATAGCAATATTGGTGTTAAAGAAAAAGACTTTTGATTTGGAGAGATTCACTTCCATACCTGTAGCCCTGGCAAAGTCATTCAGGATTTGTTTGTAGGTTGTAGCTTCTTTGACTGTGGGGATTCCCTGTAACATGGTATCATCTACAGATTGTTGATGAGTCAATGCCTGACCATTCTCAGCTAGTTGAAGGCCCTTAATTTTACCTGTTACTTTAGCATGCTTGATAGACCGACCAAGTCCTTCCATCATGAGGATGAAAAGAAAGGGAGAGAGCGGGTCTCCTTGCCTGAGGCCTCTTGAAGGAATAAAAATCTCAAAGGGAGAGCCATTAACCAATATTGAAACGCTGGAGGAAATCACTAGGGCCATAACCCATCTAACCCAGTTATGATCAAATCCAAAATTAGTAAGAACTTTCTTGATATAGGTCCAATTCACCTTATCATAAGCTTTGGCTATGTCTAGTTGCATGATCATTCCAGCTTTCCTCTTGCTAGTTAATGAGTGTACCACCTCGTAAGCTTGATTGATGTTATTTAGAATTTGTCTGCCTTCCACATAACTGGATTGTTCCCCTAAAACTAGAGTAGGAAGTAGAGGTTTGAGTTTGTTGGCCACTACCTTGGATATTATCTTGTAAACCACATTGCATAAAGCTATGGGTCTATACTTATCAGGTGTTTGAGTGTTGTCTTGTTTAGGGATCAGGGAGATGAAAGAGGTATTGAGCCCTTTCAAAATAGTTCTGTTCAACCTGGAATCCTCCACTATATTCAAAATATCTTTTTTAACAATACTCCAGCAAGCGTTAAAAAAATCCACATTGAAACCATCCGGGCCTGGTGCTTTGCCATTCTACATATCTTTGAGGACCTCACTGACCTCCTCTTCAGTTACTGGCCTGTTAAGGTTGAAATTGTCCTCTCTAGACACCAGCTTAGGTATGTGACTAGTAATGTCCCTGATGAAATGCTCTCTGTCTGAATTATTTTCCTGAGTTATGCCTAGGAAGTGATGAACTAACATAGCTTCTATATCCTCATGGGAGATATGAAGCTCCCCATCCTTGCCCTTGATTGAAGAGATTCTATTGTGAGCTCTATTTGCCATGTTGGATCTGTGGAAAAATCTAGTGTTACGCTCTCCCTCTTTTAGCCATTGAACTCTAGACATTTGTCTCCAAAACATTTCCTCATGTTTACACAGATTCTCCCATTCTTGATGATGTTTATCAACTTGATCACTTTTGACTTTATCAAAGCCTTCCGTGATCAAGGCTTGGTTGAGTTCCTGCATTTTGTTTTCAACAGATTTTTTTTTTCCACAAAAATGTTGAAAAAATCATTCCTGTTCCATTCTTTAAGCCTGAGCCTGATGTGTTTTAATCTTTTGTGTAGAAGGAACATTATTGTTCCCTGAATCTGCAAATCTTCTGACCACCATTTTTCAATATTGTTGATGAATTCTGGGTGGGAAATCCAGATATTCTCAAATCTGAAAGGTCTGTTCCTGGGAGTGCCTATGCCCTTGATCTCCAGTTGAACCGGCTAGTGATCTGAGCCTCCAAAGGGGAGAAATATCGTTGTTATTTCATTATCTATGAGCATAAGATCCTCTGAGATAATGAATCTATCTAACTTGGAGGCTACATGAGACTCTCCTCCTCTTTTATTATTCCAAGTAAAGAGGCCATTGTTCGTATCGATATCGACTAGTCTCATATTATCTGTAAAGATTTGAAATGTTAAAGAGTCCTTACTTAGAGCTCTAGTTCCCCCTTTTCTCTCCTAAAGAGATTTGATCATGTTGAAGTCCCCTCCCATGATCCAAGGTATTCCTACATGTCTGTCCCTGAGTTCCACTAGGGAATCTAGAAACCTGAGTTTATCATCTATTCTTTGAAGGCCATAAACATTCGTGACTAGATAGGTATCCCTATCTCCTACATGATGAATAACTACTGATAAATAATTCCAAGATGCCTCAGCATCTATTATGCCAATTTTTTGGGGGTTCCAAAGAGTGAGTATGCCCCCTGTTCTATTCGCTGCTTTGACTTCTAGAAACTCAAATCTACTGATCCATTTACTATGAATTTGTCTTAACTTATGAATGGAACATTTCATTTCCTGGATGAATATTATATTCGGCATTGCTTGTTTCATTCTATTACTAAGAATTCTCTATTTTATTTTACTACCTAGACCCCTGATATTCCAAGATGTGAATTCCATAATTAAAGATTTGTGAAGGAGTAGCTGGCTAGATCTTTCATCTTATCTGAATCTATCATTAGCTTTCCACACTCCATCAATAGCTCATTCTTCTTTTTCCTGCCTTTTTTCTTTCCTGGCTTTCTAGTTGCTAATCCTAGAGTTGTTTTCATCGTTTTCACACCTCTATTATCTTGTTTGTCAATGTTCTTTCCTTCCTCCAACCGCTTAGCCTGATTTTTCCATAAAAACAACTACTGTATTCTTTTGATCTCTTCTTGAGGTAATGAATATACCCCACCCGTGGTTCCCTATATCAAGAACCCTTCCAGATCTAGGTGTTCCTTGTCAAGAATCTCCTGTAGCTCATGATCCTCCAATTCCATTTCACTCTGGGTCATTTCCTGATCCATTTCCAGTTCTGCATCACTCATCATTGTCTCTTTTTGATTATCAATATACTGTGTTTGTTCACAGTTTTCTTCTTTCTCCTTTTCTCTAGGACTTCCTCCCATTGCTTGATCTTCTTTTGTTATCTCTTCATCCTCTTCAAGAACTTGGAACTTGTTCTGACTAACCGGTTGCCCTTCATTTTGATGTTGCTTTGGCCCTCTTTTGTTGCCTTTTCCTCTATTGACCACTTTGTTAAAGCTATCAGTGTCCTTCACTATGTTAGCTTTGCTCCTGTTTTCTACTTTACTAAGAGGGCAGTCTCTGAATAGGTGCCCATGTTCATGACATCTATGACATCTGAATAGAATATACTCATAGTCTACTTTTTGCACCCATTCTTCATCCAAAACCTCCAAGATTACCTCATTCGGAAGAGCTCCGAATAGATCCATTTCCACACATATCCTTGGAAAGGAAGTATATTTTCCCCTTCTTGTGGCTTCAGAGGCTTTGACAAAATGAACTAATTTATTCCCTATGGCTGCTAACGATTCAGTTTGCCAGTAATCAAGAGGTAGGGAATAGAGTCTTACCCATACCGGTACCAAAGTAAAGGTCTCCCGCTCCGGGAAAAAATTCATCATCCATGGCTGCATATAGAGGCGAACTGCTGCATAGAAGTAGGGCCCTCCTTCAAACACTCTGTCTTTGTCTTCAATATTTGTGAACACCATAGTGAAGAATCCCTTTGACCCAAGGTGTAGGTCATGCTCCCTTTAGGTTTCCAGTGGTATTTGATCCACGTTTGTAAATATTTTTCAGTGGGCCATAATCCCATGAATTTACAGATGATAGCATAAGTCCGCATGTGATCCCTGTGCACCTGCAAAACAGGATCATTTAAAATTACTCTGGGTGTATTTCAGCTTTGGATTTACAAGGTCCCTTTTGTTTTTTGTCTTTTTTTCCCTGTGTTTTGTCTTCTTCCTCCTTGTCTTTTGTGCTGTTATTTTCCTTAGTTTGGGTTCCATCTATCTTCACTTCCGTATTCCTTTTCCCTTCCTCAACAATACCTCTGGAATTTTCTAGAGGTTTCTTGCCTCTGATGGCTACGGCCTCCTTATAGGAGGGAGTGGAGCTCCCTCCTTTGCTACCCTCCATGTAGATCAACCCCTACAACTATCTGAAACCCTCATTGTTCGCCCTCCATTCCGCTCTGAAAATCAAAGATAACTTTGCTCTCATAAATTCAGGATAGATAATAATAAGTAATTGTTATTATTATGTTATATGTTAATTAATTTATAGTTTGAAATATATATATATATATATAATATTATATATATATAATAATTATATATATATATATATATATATGATATAATATATGTATAATAATTAATATATATAAGTATTATAATATAATATTATTATAGAATATAAGATATAGATTATGTATATATATATATTATATAGTATATATATATATAATTAATATTATATATATAATATATATATATATTATATATAATATAATATTATATATATATATATCTGTTAAGAATTATATATAGTTAGCTTTTAATTAATAAGATACATTTTATAATTATTAATGTGGTTGATATATGCCTATTTGCATATATCAACCACATTGGTAGATGTGGTTATACATGTGCTTTATATATGCTAATCTGCCTATATCAACCACATTAGTAAATGTGGTTGTGCTAGTTAAGTAAATAATCCCAATGAAATTGAAACATTCAAATAATGCTACTAATGAGTTATTAATTAATTGCATTTAGATAAAAAAAATTAGTGGGACTTTTTGAAAGCTTTTCCGATGGGTTTTTTTGGTCTAATTTCTCTACGATCTAGCAGGAATATATTGAAATCACAATTTTTATGGGTAATCTTTGCACAATCCAAGTGCCCTAAGGGTTTTTCAGCGTGTTGAATCCAGAAAATCTAAAAAAAGATCTAAAAAGTGGCACTAAAGACAACTCCCTTAAAAATAATATTGACCTGAGATAACTTAAGTGTCAAGAAGGATTTTAACATTTTGTAAGACATTAATTTCTTTCCTTGACTCATTAAATTGGTTTATTTTAATATTTTGGGAGATATGGTTTTTTTTCCTTCTCTCATTAAGTTAGTCGATGCAATAAATTGACTTTCTCATTATTCCTATGTAGATAGGCTTAACAAAATATAAATGTGTCTCCTATGCCCTCCCCATTATGTGAAGATGTTGTTACAATCATCATAAGCGAGTGTCTTGTCATAAAGGGGAGCCAACGAGTACTCTGAGAAACAAAGAGATGTGGTGTGAGAGGGAAGAAGTAGCTCATGTTCTTCTTGACTATGTAATATTGTAAAAAGTTCATTGAATGTGGGTGATCTACCAGATATGTTTTGTGCTTGTGTCGGGGCCAAATGGAAACAAATTACGACAGTTGAAATTACCCTTCTCATTCGAATACAACTCCTCAGTTTTTGACTCCTTTAAATGATCTTTGGAAACCAAATAATACACTGCAGGTAGAGAGAATAATATTGGAGGTACTACACACCTAGGACCTTCATTACTGGCACATGTAGACACTTAGTTAGAGAATTCACTGACATACAAGGCTTCAACATTGGAATCTTCACCAGATTGGCACCTTTGACTGTCCATGCATGCATGGAACTACATGAAAGATTCTTTCTGCATGATTTACTCCCTGATTTGCTCCTCCTTTCACTCCGCAACTAGCTAGTTCTCTTCGGAACTTGTTGTAGGTATCGAGTCCTCTCATTGATCACCACTATGGCGCATTACCTTGGGATCTTCACCGAGTGATGTGTATTAGTTGACTCTCATGTAGTATATCATGAGAATTGTAACCTATTTTCTGTTAATCAATAATTCTTTTTGTTCTTTCGAATTTTTTTAGTGTTTTTGCTCTACAAAGTTGTGTGTTCAACCTTTACTAGCTAGATTCATCTGTGTAGGTTTTCTTACATATTTACATGGTATCAGAGCCCACAAGTTGCTAGATAAAAGGTGCACCAGTACTTTATTTTGCAGGTATTACACCTTGGATATCGAAGATCGACAGAAAAATGGAGTTTCCAAAAGCATCAATCCTAACACTATACAACTATCATGAATGTAAGGAACAAATGGCTCGATACCTTCATCAGAAAGGGTTGTACATTACCATGGCTGCAGAAGTGGAACCCACTTCAGCCATAGAGAAATCCAAGTACCTCAACCGCATGGATGAGGCCCACGGATCCATATGCATGTGCATATCCCTAGAATTGCAGTTTGATCTATCTGTTTGTAATACTCCCAATGAGATTTGGAAAAAGGTTGAAGAACTCTACGGGAAACAGGATGAGATGAGAGGACATTTGCTCTAAGTGGAGTTGCTCTCATTGGATCCATGGAACTATGAAAGAATTCAAGACTTCTTCACCAAATATAATGATCAGTTGCTGCAACTCAAGGGTTGTGGAATTGACAAATCCAAGGAGGAGAGTCACCAAGTTCTCTCTATTATGTCAAAGCTCAGACCAGATTACTTTGTCTTTGTGTCTACATTTCATTCAGTAAAGCTCGCAACAGGTAAATCCTACACTATGCCTTCTCTCAAAGAGTACATGGAGTCCCTCACTTTTGAGCAACGTAAACTCATTGGCATGGGGAAAATCAAACCTCCAAAAGCACATGCACTTGTTGTGCATGATGGCAGCCACAATAAAAATCATAGGTCTTATTCAAATTAGAAAAAACAGTAGCAAAAAGACAAGGGAAAAGCGCATTCCCAACCAAAGAAGGAAGGGTATACCAAGCCCTTCAATGACTCCTCCGACTCCAGAAATAAGAAAGGCAAGAAAGGAGACAAATGCACCTACTATCACCAAGGATTCCATCTGGAATCATCTTGCATGAAGAAACAAATTGACCAAATGGAAGAAATTCTTCAAAAGCACAGCCTTGGGGACCACATCCCTTAAGGCGCCAAGAAGAAAACTAAGGATCCACCACATGGGAAAGGTAACAATTTTCATGCTTTAGTTGTAATTTACTCTTCCCCTGATGCATGGATTATAGATTCTGGTGCATCACATCATATGGCTACTGCAAAGGAAGTCTGTTCCTCTTTGGATGCATGCAATGGACCTCCCATCCTCATGAGAGATGACTCACCTATTGAGGTCACCAGAAAAGGTAGAGTGGAAATTTTACACGGAAGCTTTGAAGATGTGCTTCATGTTCCAAAACTCTCAGTAAACCTGCTTTTAGTTTATCAGATCACTCATTATGGCACTAGAAAGAGAGTGGAATTCACTCCAGATGTAGTGAACATATATGACCTACATACTGGCTCCAAAATAGCAACCGGTGAGGTAAACGATGGAGCTAGACTGTATATGTTTTCTAAATTTATTGAATTTGAATCCTCCTTATTGCTTACACATGTTGATGATAGTAGTAGGCTTTGGCACGAGAGGTTTGGTCACTTAAATTACAGGTACATGTAGCAGCTAAGCAAGCATGAGATGGTGGAAGGCTTGCCAAATATCAGTTTCTCCAAAGGAGTTTGTGAAGGATGTGTCCTTGGCAAACATCCTAGATAAACGTTTAACACTGGTAAGACTCACAGAGAATCCTCTCCTCTAGATCTCATCCATAGTGATCTAATGGGGCATTTTCCTCACCCTTCCATCAACAAAGCACGGTATGTGCTTACATTTACTGATGATTTATTGTTGGCATTATGATACAGATTTGGCACTATGAGACAGGTGTTTTCCTTGATGGCAACTCACATAGATGAGAGGTATACGTGGGTTACCCATTGACCAAGCCATGTGTACACACGGGTTCACAGACCAAAAGATGCGTATAGCATACACACGCACTTTCACAGAAGGAAAGGCGTGTACATGTTGGAAATCTTAGTTCTGGTCAGTGGTATTTGGTCCGTGGTATATCTTGTCTGAAGTGTTGACCCAAGGTATTTGGTCCAAGGTATTGATTCTAAGTGGTTTTGGACCATGGTATTGAGTAAGGTCTAAGACTATAAAAGGAGGAGAAGATCATTAGGCAAAGGCACTCAAGCATTGAATATCCAATGAAGAGAAATATCTAGAATACAGGTCATTGGGTTATGGTGCATAGCTGGATCTGAATCAAGGATGAACCTGAGCGCTTGATGAAGGATAAGTTTTATTGATGGGTCAAGATATTAAGGCTTAAAGAGAAGTATCTTTGTTTTGATCTTTATCTGAATAACTAGCACATGTTGTAATATGTAAATATGATGATCTAGGTATAACTAACGTCTGGAATTGTTGTAAAGTTTAAATCATCATTTATAGATTTGTACACAAGTTCACTTTAGAAAAGGCACGTATACACATCGGTTTTGCATATCAAAACAATGTATACGCAAGTTCTCCTTGAGATAACGATGTATCTATGTAGGTTCGACACATTGAAGTAGCATATACCTAATAAAATATGCTTTAGCTACTTCTGTTTGTTGTTACAGTGTTCTAGGTTCTGGCTTGGGTTCCGGTTACTGTTACTGTATTCTGGTTATAGCATTCTGAGAAGTGATTGATTAATTCAGTTTTGGTTGGTGCAAAGGAGATTGGTTGATGTAGATATAATTGATGGTTGATTGATGTTATTGATGGATCTAGTCTGAAAATTAATAAAATGTGGTCCCTGGAAGAAAAGAGAAGGTTGTAGCCTTCTGTAGGCCTGCACCTACATACTAGTAAACACAACAGCGAGTACAAGAGTTAGGGGGTTGTAGCTCCCTTCCAAGAAAAGCTGGAGAATGAGCGAAGGTTGTAGCCTTCTGCAGGTAGAAGCCTGCATACTAGTATAAGTCTGCACCATTACAAAAATTGTAAAAAAAAGTTTCTTATTAAAAGAAGATAGAGACGATTGCAGTAGGTGGTTTTCACCCACATTGGGTTTCCACCTTATATCTTGTGTTCATGTGTGTGATTTTTTGTTCTGTTTTACTGCACCTAGTTACTATTTATATGGTTCTGATGCATAGATTAAAGATCAACTTATGATGAATTAAGTAAGTAATAAGTTTGAAGAGTATATGCTAGTTGCCTTACATACATCTGCGTATACACGCAAGTTTAATTAACTGAAGTAGCATATATGAATCTGATTATGGAAATGAAATATTATTGACTTGCTAATACTGATTCACCCCCCTCCTCTCAGTATTATTTCCAACAATTGGTATCGGAGCAGGTCCTTCAGAAGAAGCTTGATCGTTTGAAAGAAGATCTATCATCATGAGTAACTACAAAAGAGAGGGATCCATTAGACCACCAATATTTGATGGGAGCAACTTCATTTATTGGAAGGTAAGAACCACAACCTATCTTCATCTCTTGGAACAGATTTTTTGGTCAATTTAGTGATGTCTAAATTGCAACTTTTAAATGTCAACTCGGGGCTCGTAAGCTGATGAAGTGAGGTGTACTGTATGTACTTAGGCAACTTGTTTCTTAAGCTTTTGTCATTTTTAACTTTTTAAGTTTGTTTTCAAGTATATCTCTCCTACTATGATGTGATGGAAATGAAATAAAGCAAGTGAAGTGTGTAAGATTGTGATGAGTTTTAAATGATTTCTTATAACTTAAAAGTATTCTACAAGAAAGCTTGAACAACAATTGAAATGAAATCAACTCTTTAATGAAAATAAAGGCATCAAATAAAAGACTAATGATATTGGCCCAGTATCTCTGCTCCTGCAAGAAAATAAAGATGAAATCTATGTCAAATCTAGCTAAAAATAAAAACTAAGCAATGTGAAACTGAAGTAAATCTACATAAAAGAAAGACTAGTCACAAATAATTTAACTTCTTCTTAACCTCTTGTCTTTTAACTGAATATATCATGTGAGAAACAGTTAAAAATAAGCCAAGCAATTG
>APFE030368570.1:9020-19251 GCA_000404065.3 Pinus taeda
ACATCCCAAGGTCCCTTGGACTGCTTTGTCCATTCGGCTTCCACACTAACCCATTTAGGATTAGGTGTCCAACATTTTGGAAATAAAGATGGAATCCTTTTTGAGTTAGCGTTGAATTATCTTAGAGGGTTGAAGCTCTTGGGTTAGGGCCCAATCTAAGCAACCAAGCTCTTCTTTACTTGTATTTGTAGGTTTTATTTTTAGTTGTAGACTAGATTGTTGTTTGATGAATTTATTTCATGGTTAAGAATAGGTTGTTTTTTATGATTTAGTAGTTTGCTTTGATTTGTTCTTTCTATAGTAGGTTAAGCAATGGTAAAGAAAATACTCAAAAGGCTAGCAATAATGCCTTGGCCTATTTTCCTCCCTTTGGGACCATGATTTGAGGAAAAGACCCTCTTGCCAGCCCAAAAACATAGATTTTCCTCATTCATCGGACTTCTAATGTCTACAACTTTCTAGTTGGTTAATAGTTTAGTTTGCTTTGCTTCAGAACTTGTCCATCATGTCCACTTATTTATTTACCATAGTCTTCTTCCATGCTTTCCTTTCTTACAACAATTATTAGCATTTCCTTTCATAGATCATAGTTTAGATTAGTTTGATGCAAAACTCTATTTTTCTAAATGCACTTCTTTCAAAGCTTGCTTCATCACAATTTTTGACTGTCAGTTGTCTATGTAAAAGATATCTTCTAAACGTAGGTCATCTTACTAGCCATCCCATCCTCCATCTGATCCATTCCCCACAGGTCACCCAAGTCTCCCCTCAATTCTGCCCTAGTTTCCTGCATTTTCCATAGAATTTCTTCCTCTCTCCTTCAGAAAATCCAATCATCTTTCTCTCTCCTAATGATTCTTGCTAGATGCTAGGTGCCATAACACTTCATTCCAACCTTCATCCACCTCTTCCACCCACTCTCACACCCTCAAAATAGCCAAAACTGCTCTCGGCCTCCTCGTGTAGGGCTCCTGTAGAACGTTGTTTTCCCTCCTGTAGATTTCATGTGTGCTCCTCTAGATTTTCTTCTAGGCTTTCTTTTGAAGGTCGAGTTTGGGAAAAGCCTCCAGAAGGCCACCTGAGACCTCCTAGGACCCATACACACCATATTATATCCTCTCAAGCCCCAAAACCGCCTTCCAACACCACCTATTCATTGCCACATTCACAAACAATAAATCACATAGATGTCAAATTCACATAAAAATACCTAAAAATCCAAAAAGATGTTTTTTGCTCATTTACTTCCATAAATAGCTTAGATAGATGTTGTTTACTTATTTTAATAGTTAAATGGCATTCTTTTCATGGTTTCCATAGTGGTTTCTGCAAAAGTAGGATTAGTTGGTTAAGTAGGATTTACTTGGTTTGCTTTACATTTCAGTCTTTATCCTTTCTGGTGTTAGAGTAGTATCTGTAGAGAAGTCTTTCTCTCCTTTCATCACGTATAGAGCTTCTTTTGGAATCCATAGAAGTTGGCTTGAGCTCCTAGTGATCTTTTGTCGGCTGACCAAGTGACAACCTGCAGTAAGAACTAGTACTTGTGCATACAGAACCGCCGCTTACAAGTTTGTTACGAACTACCAGGTTGATAAGAGTAAAGAAGGCAACCTAGGCATTGCAGCGTTATTGCTTCAATACTATTGCTCACCATTATTTTTGGCATCATTGCCGAGGAAGCATCAGAGTATTCTTTCATTACTTCTTTGTTCTATTTTCTTCTTGCAACATTCTACTAATAGTTTATTTCAGAAAAAGTAAACTAGTCCTTTCTTTTCCTTAAGTTCTGCATTTCCTCACTTTCCTTTTCAATTCTGCAAATTTCATTTCAGCAAGAGTAGACTAATCATTCTTTTCCTTTCGTTCTGCATTTCCTTGCTTTCCTTTTCAACTCTACAAATTTCATTTCAGTAAAGTTCATTTTAGTTAGTTGCAATTTGTTTTGTTCAATCAATTTCAGTTTTGCAAGTAATATCAGTGTGGGAAAAAAGAAACAAGAACCAACCAAAAATATTTCCTTTCATGCCTCGTAGGAATAGAGATAATTCAAGAAAATTTCTACCCAACATGCCCACTGCTTCACATAGCCAACCTTCTCTCTTCTTTGGTGGCTGCGATCAAGAAAAACCCTTAGGTCAACAACGAGACATATTTGGAGAACCTATAGGGGAAGAAGAAGAAGAAAACATTCCTTTGGAGCCAATGGCTAAACAATTAAATGCTAGGGGGAATGGAGAAATAATAGAGGGTACCTTTCCCATTCGGGAGAGTAATGGGGACACCAAAATGAAGAATATAAGCTATTCCACCCTACCTCATTTCCATGGTCTGACTACAGAAGATCCTTACACCTTTTTGTTTGAGTTTGTTGTTACCTGTCAAACCTATGGCTATGTGGAACATGAGAAAAAGTTGAAATTGTTCCATTCTACTCTCAAGGATGTAGCCTTACATTGGTTCATGGGATTACCTTGCAATAGTATCACAACTTGGGCTCAGATGCAGTGAGCCTTTAACAACAAGTATCGAAACTATTGCAGGTCAAAAGATACTAAAGAAGAAATCTTTTGAATGATGATAGGAACTAATGAGTCCCTTGAAGACTATGAAGAGAAGTTCCAACTTAGTTACAAAAGGGACAAGTGTACACTTGACCCTAAGTCTCTGAAGCTGGTCTTGCTTAGGGGAATTCGGGAAGACCTTTTAGACACCCCCCATCTACTAGTCGGGGGAGACATCTACCAACTATCTTATGAGGACAAAAAGACTATTTTTAGAAACCATTCTAGAGCAGTGAGAAAGAAAGGTAGGGGGAGTCAACCAATAGCTAGTACCTCTTCCTCTAGCTCATCCATTAAAGGAGAAATTGGAAACATGCTAGAAGACTTCAAGAGTGAGATGCTGCAGACTCTTTCCATGCAAACGGATACCTTACATATCAAAAGGAAACAAGAGGAAGCAGAGAGGGCTTTGGCCATTTTTTGCCCTAGATCCACCAGGAGGCGTCCTAGGAATGAATTCCCATTGAACTCTATACAAGTTTGTTCAGTCTGTGAAGAAAATCATTCTATGGAAATGTGTCCTTCCTTACATGGACATAAATCTTTATATCAAGGGGCTAAGGGAGTCACCGAATAGCTCTATTACATAAACCAAAGGAGGCTGCATGGACCTAGACCATATTAGCAAGTGATGCAAGGGACATCTTGGGCATACTACAACCCCAACCAAGTCACTTCAATGCCTTCTTGTGGCCCCCTGCTCATCCTTCCTGGTCCACATCTCCTCCTTAGTCCTTCACATGTCCATATCATGCCCAACCAGCCACCCATTCATTTCAATCCTATGCTCAGTCACAGCCTCAACAGAATGCATCTCATAAGGGGTGGAGGCCATGATAAAACTCTCCTCCCACTCTTTTCCCTCCACCACCTGCCCAACCACAACCGTTACCTCCTGCTCCACCGCAACCCCAAATGCTTGCCCAGTCAAATCCAAACCCGAACAACAGACAGGCCCAACAAGTGTATAGTGGAGAACCATCATGCTAGACTTATGTTGTGGAGATTTAGGAAATTAACTTGTGATCTACGAAAGTTCCCCCAGATATCTATCCTCCTTCTAGGGAGGTTGAGGAAGATAAAGAGGAAAATGAACCTAAAGCAATTCAACCCTTTCCTAAGAGACTATCCGTAATAGTCCAACCTACCCCAAAAGAAACTGAACTCCTGGGAGAATTGAAACATTTATTTGTGAAGATACCACTTCTCTAAGCCAAAAGAGATGTGCCTGTCTACAATAGGTTGATCAAAGAGAAGTTATTTAGGCATCCAGGAAGGCGCAAGAGAGATGTCCCAACCATCAATGTCATAGGGAAACTATCTAAACTGATGTTAGGGTAGGTAATATGTCCAAAATATCTAGACCCTAGAAGCCCAGTAGTTCATGTCCACATTAATGGCACCATGATCCTACACACTCTGATTGATATGGGAGCTACCATTAATGTGATGACAAAGTACACAATGCTCAAACTCAACCTCCAGGGCTCTTTGAGGAAGACCATGATCATGCTACAACTTGCAAACCACTCCACTGTGACCCCTGAGGCGATTGTGGAAGATGTGATGGTCCCCATTGATTCTTGGGAGTACCCTGTTGATTTCTTTGTTCTCCAAGCAAGGAAAAAGCTCAGTGGGTATCCTCTCATTATGGGAAGACCCTGGTTGGCTACTGTCACTACCTACATTAGCTGTCGAGCAAGGAACATGACCATAAAGAATGAGCATATGTCCAAGCAGTTAATCCTATATCCTCTTGCCCAACCCTTGTTATAACATGGTCTACCTCTCTGGTTAGAGGAGGAAGATGAGGATGAAGTCTATTTTGCACTGCTTTGTGCATTACGAATCGCCATGGGGGGGAAATAGCAAGATGAGGATGATATGATTGAAAATATGATTCAGAATCCACCTCCGACTGTATCACCATTAGAGTACATAGTAATAGAAACCCAAAACAACCCCTCAACTAATCTCTGTGTGGCCGAATCCACCTCTCTCCATGTTAACAATATAGATTTCGGCCCATAAATAACCTTGAAAATCAATCCATCCCTATCCACTTCCCAGGAGAAGGAACTATGTAGCTTGTTGCAAAAACACCTAGATGCCTTCGCCTGGAGCTATAAGGAGATGAAGGGAGTGAACCCTTCAATATGTACTCATCATATATACATCAAGGAGGATTGCAAGCTAGTCAGGTAGCATCAAACGAGGATGAATCCATCACTTAAAGATATTGTTAAGGAAGAACTACAGAAATTGCTTGATGTAGGATTCATCTATCCCATCTCTGTCATTGAATGGGTCTCTCCTTTGGTGCTAGTGCCAAAGAAAAATGGTAAGTGGATAATCTATGTCGACTATCAGGAATTGAAAAATGCCACTAAAAAGGACCATTTTCCTTTACCTTTCATAGATCAAGTGTTATATGGTCTGGTAGGGACAAAGTTTTTCTCTTTCCTATACGGGTTTAGTGGGTACAATCAGATTCAGATCAGCCTGGAAGACCAAGATAAGACCATTTTCACTTGCCCTTGGGGTACCTTTGCATATGGAGTCCTTCCTTCTGATTTCTGTAATGCTCCAGCCACTTTCCAAAGAGCGATATTGAGTATATTTTCTGAATTAGTTCATGATGCAGTAGAGATATACCTGGATGACTTTACTCCTTATGGCTGTGACTTTCAAGAAGCCTTATCTAATCTAGGAAAAGTTCTAGACAAATATATTGAGATGAACCTATCCCTCAGTCCAGAAAAATACGAATTTTAGATGACTGAAGGGACCGTGCTAGGTCATGTAATATCTCAACAAGAACTGCAGATGGACCCCAACAAAATTGTCATCATCCAAAGGGTCCCACCTCCTCAAAAGGTGAGGGATGTAAGAAGTTTCCTAGGCTTGGCAGGGTATTACTAAAGATTCATTAAAGATTTCAGCAAGCTAGCCTCTCCTATTTGGCCTTTTAGGTAAAGATGTCGAGTTTATATGGTCGGAAAACTATCAAGAAGCCCTAGGTACCTTGAAGAGAAAACTAGTGATTGCCCCAATTCTGAGAGGCCCAAACTGGGCCCTACCTTTCCACATTCACACAAATTCCTTGAACAACACAATAGGAGCAGCCTTGAGACAAATTGATGAAAAGCTACCTTATGCCATATACTTTATAAGGAAAAACTTGTCAAAGGCAGAATTAAACTATATGGTGACCGAGAAGGAACTCCTAGTTGTCGTGCATTCTTTAAAAAAATTCATACATTATATCATAGGCTATCAAAATTTTGTGCACACTGATCATACTGCAATTACATATTTAATGAACAAACCGGATGTGAATGCTCGCATTATTAGATGGTTTCTTTTACTACAGTAGTTTGATTTGACCATTATTAATAAGCATGGTAAAGAAAATGTTGTTTCTAGCTTTTTGTCTAGAGTAAATTTGCTTGTAGGTGAAGAAGGAATGGTGGATGACAAAATGCTATATGAACACCTGTTTGCTATCTCATTCCTTTCTCCATGGTTTGCTGATATAGAAAACTACTTGGTTTCAACACAGTTTCCACCACATCTGTCCTCAAAAGAGAAGAGAAAGATAGTGAGGAAAAGTTCCCCTTTCACCTGGATTGGGGGAAATCTCTTCAAACTTGGCCAAGAACAAATCTTGAGAAGATGTGTCAGGGAGGAGGAAGTCTTTGACATCCTCCTGACCTGTCATGATGGGCCTAGTGGAGGTCATTTTGCAACAAAAAGAATCTCCTTTAGGATATTGCAAGTAGGCTACTATTGGGCCACTCTTCATCAGGATGTGAGGAGATATACCAGCCAGTGTGATCGGTGCTAGAGGATGGGGAAACCTACTCCAAAGGATGAGATGCCCATGCAACCTCAAGTGACCTTTGAGCCATTCGAGAAGTGGGGCATGGACTTTGTGGGTCCTATCAACCCTCCTTCAAAGCAGAAGTAATACATCATTATGTGCACCGATTACCTGATAAAGTGGGCAGAGACAAAAGCAATCAGAGCAGTGACAAAGGAAAAAGTAGATGAATTTTTGAGAGATAACATATACTACAAGTTTGGGTATCCAAGAGAATTGGTCACAGATCAAGGTAGTCAGTTTACTTCCAATCTGATTGAAGACCTGCTGACACATCATAGAATCAAGCACAAGACTTCAACCCCTTACCATCCACAAGCCAACGGGTTGGTGGAGGTCACTAATAGAGCATTGGAAGGGGTCTTGATAAAGGCAGTGAGAAGCAGCAGAAAATACTGGGCGGACAGATTAGTTGAGGCCACTTGGGCCTACAATACAACATGGAAAACCACTACAGGGTTCACACCCTATGAGCTAGTCTATGAGAAGAAGGCTTTCCTGACAATAGAATTTGAATTCAATACTCTGAGGATGGCAACTCAGCTAGAACTAGACCTCACCCATGCACAGAAAGAAAGATTACTTTAGTTCAATGGATTGGATGAACATAGAATGCAAGACCTTCTCCATACAAAGGTAGTTCAACTTCAGAGAAAGATATGGCATGACAAAAACATCAAGGAGAAGCAATTCCAAGAGGGAGATTGGGCACTACTCTATGATTCAAGATACAAAGATTTCAAGGGAAAGCTAAGGACAAGATGGTTGGGACCCTACACTTTGGAAAAATGCAATGACAATGGTTCAGTTCTGATTAGAACCATTGATGATGAAGCCATCCCCATGCTTGTCAATGGACATCGGTTGAAAGTCTACAAGAAACCCCTCTCCAGGCGAGAGTTCATTGAAAACCTGAATAAGGAAGTGATGGTAGTGGAGCATGTCTTGGCCTCCACTTCATCCATTCACTGAAGAAAAAAAAAATAAAAAAAATAAGGACTCAAGTGAAAACCTCCATGAGGTGCTTGAGTCCCATCATTGGGTTGAAAACCTCTTCTGAGGTGGCCCAGTGATGTCAAAAAAAAAAAGGAAAGAGAAAAATAAGATTCCTGGGTGGAAACCTCCCTTGGAGGTGCCTAGGGTAGGCAATTAGGGTGAAAACCTCCCTAAGGCGTCGTAGTTGTTTTCAAAAAAAAAAAGAGAAAAATAAAAATGAATTTCCACTTGCATTGTAGGTTTGCAGGAGGACTACAGTAAGCGGGAGAAGGTGCCAAGGGAGTGCTGAAATCAATATCAAATCATATCGTACCTTCCCACACCTTTCTCAATCATTCTTGGCATTCTTTTCACCTGACTGTGCTTCTTTTTCAAAAACTGTGTTTTCTACAGGAGGCTACTGTAGGAATTACAGAGAGACAGAAATGGATATAAAAGGCATTTTGAGGGACAGGGAAGCTTCATAAAAGATCTATAAATCCTCCTACAGTCTTCAAACCTCCTTGCCATCATTTCCAAGCCTACATCACATCCAAATCATCATTCTCCTTCCTTCCCAAGGAAAAAACAGAAAAACAAGTTTTTAGGAAAAAGAAAAAAAAACAAAAATAATAAAGGAAACAGCACCATCCACCTCACCTGAAGCCTACCTATTACCTCTCCATCTCTATATACATCTTTAGCATCATCCTCATAGCTCCAAGCACATAAAGAAGCTAAATTTTCAAAGGGAGAAGTAGCTACAGGAGCTCTTGTAGGAATTCCTGTAGCAGCTGATCCCATTAAGATCCAGCGTCAGCAGCAAGAGGGTGCAAATATGAAGGTTGAAGAAGACACCTGAAGATCAGGTCTAGCCAGAGAGCAACCTGCACAAAGCACCACCACACATTAGCAAGTAGATAACATGTATCAAAAGAAACAAAGGCATGCAACGGAGAGAAAAGATCCATAGCCTTCACAACAAATACATTCGGATCCCAGGTAAGTAAATAACCCGCTCCTCTGTTTGCATTTGTATAATTAGAACGCATGCAACAACAACGAGATGGTCGAGGTTGAACGGGCGAAAGGTGGCCAATTAACTTGGCCACCTTATGCTAGTTGACTCCACTCATCCGAAGATGTCACCCACATGTGTGCACAGTCAACTCAGGAAAGTTGTCAAGGATAGGTAGTGGAGGAAGTGTTAAATTTGATGTAATCATGAGGGATGATTATGAGGAAAGGACCATGATGACAAGGTAGGTGGGGGCCAATGGTCCAAATATGGCCAATGTACGCTTGGCTAGCTCACCCTCCATCACTAGAAATATCCATAAAAAGTAATAAGTACTCCTTCGTGAGCACTCTCACCACCTTTTCCTTCATTCTCTCCTCGAAACTCTGCTCCTGCAATCTCCTCGTGCCCCCACAACCTCATAACCATCATTCTCCATTCATCTCTCCCATATTCCTACTCTTGGCATTATCTACAGGAGCACTTACATGTTGTACAGGAGAACCTATAGGAATTCTACAGGAGCGATAACAATCTTCTACAGGAGGGCCGGTGAGTTGTTTTGAAGGGAGAAAACACAAGTTTTAGCACAATTCTTTGGCTGAGGAGGTAGGTTCTATGCATACCCCCATTCAATATCAAAATATGGAAGCGGTGGTTAAATTTTGTGGAGGAAATAAAGCCTTTAGGTGGAGGAAATACATAAAAGAATTTCTGCTTATTTATTAAAAAAGAAAACACAGTCTCTTTGTTTCTCTGTTTTTCTTCAAAAATTGTTGTCTCCTTCTCCTCATTTGGTTTCCCAAAGAAGAATTAACAAAATGACAGGAGGTTTTATGAGGAAAAATCCCACCAACTCCTCCAGGATCCATGCACATCCCTAAGTAGTGGACATGTTGAAAGGAGCAAATTGGATGAACTTTTTTGAGAAATTCTGAGGGTTTGATGAGGAAATTGCTCAATAATTTGCTCACTCTTTGGTCCCTCACACCATAACACATGCCACTGTCACCTTTAGAGGCCTTTCAATGGAGATAACCCCTGAATTTATCATTAGGGTCACTACCCTTACTCTTGGATTACCTTGGAGTAAGGATGAGAAACCAATTGGCCAAGCTGCTAAGAAAAACGTCTTCCAAAACAATGAGACCCCTATAGAAGATAAAAATGGCATAAGAAGGACTAGCATACCATATCCTTGGGATGATGTTAGCTACCAAATAATTAGGTATATTTACTGTGAGGGGAGGTACAACATTGTCTATGGTTACCATTTTAGGATCCTTCATGAATTAAGGTATGGCATGGACACTCCAGCCCCTCAGAAGTTCAGCATCCCCTACTTCCTCCTGCAGCCCCTCATTGACTCTAGTACTAAAGTAAAAGTAGGAAATCCAGAGTAGCTAAATCACCACGGGTTAATCAAAATTTTAGTGAAAGAAGCCCTCCATACATTTACACTCCCTATAGCATGGGAAATCTTCCGAAACATGACAGCTGAAGATGACATAAAGACCCTGGCCTATGATCTCAGTCCTACTGGCAGTGAGGAGAAAGTGCAACAAGAGGGAGAAGGTGAAGCAACTGGTGAGTTATAAGTACAAGAAGGGAAGAAGGGAGAAACCAAGATAGAGGAGGAGAAAGCTTAAGAAACAAAGCAAGAGAAAACAGAGCAAACAGAGACAAAAAAATAGGCAGAAAAGAGAGAAGTGTCCCCTGAGTGTAACATCCATCCCTTAATAATAAATAATAAATAATAAGAACTAATAAAAATAATACAAAAATAATAATTAA
>APFE030368573.1:0-41494 GCA_000404065.3 Pinus taeda
AGCACAAGTGGTGGTGCGTTCTTTATGAGTTCCAGATTAGTATCTTGGTTCAGCAAGAAACAGAGTTCAATTGCCTTATCTACAGCGGAAGCAGAATATGTTGATGCTGCATATTGCTGCACTCAACTCCTATGGATGATGCAGACCTTGCAGGATTTTCAAATCACTTGTACACCACCTATCTCTATCTTATGCAATAACACAAGTGCAATCAGCATCTCAAAGAATCCTGTCATGCATTCAAAAACCAAGCACATACCAATCAAGTATCATTTTCTCCGGGAACAAGTGCTTGAATAAAAGGTCAAGTTGGAGTATGTTCCTTCTAAGGAACAAGTTGCTGATATTCTCACCAAACCATTGCCCAGGGAGACTTTTGAATACCTCAGGCAAAAGCTGGGGTTTGTTGATGAATCATCTTATTGTTGAGACTCTTCTGATTGTTGGTTGTACGCATGATTCATCTGGGGTATATGCGTACATGTGCTGGGTTGTGGCACAAGTTCAAGGGGAGCATATAATGCATTGTTGGCATTATGGAGGATGTACAAAAGGAGATCAATAGAGCTGGTCTGAATATAGCTGCAATATGTCTCTATCTCTTTCTTGGTCATTAATGGTGTCTGGTGGATTATGGTTCTTCTTTGCAGATCTGGTTCATATTTAGGGGGAGCATGTTCTTAGGGGGAGCATAACCCTTTGTCCTTAATGTCAAAGGGGCAGAATGTCGCTGAAGTTTTTGAGGTTGCCATCAAGTCCAAAGGGGGAGATTGTTGGCATTATGAGACAAGTGTTTTCCTTGATGGAAAATCACTCAGATGATAAATTATAGTGCAACAAATTTATTTTCAAGTTCACGGAATTTTATGCAGAGAAAAGTTTACTTCATGTAGAGAAAAGTTCATGGAATTTTATGCAAAGAAAAGTTTATTTCATGTAGAGAAAAGTTCATGGAATTTTATGCAGAGAAAATTTTATTTCATGTGGAGAAAAGTTCACGCACTTTCATGGTTGGTTCATGGTATTAGTCCGCCAGTTTTTGATCCTATGGTTTTGGCCTATGGTATTGGTCCATGATTTGAGGAAGAGCTTGCCTATATAAAGCAAAGGAGATAATTTGGCTTAGGTATGCTTTTGGGTTGAATATCTTAAGATCTTAAATATTGGGTTATTGTTTCAAAAGCTCAATCTATATGAAAGTGAAGTGGAAAGCGAATCTATGAAGGGTGATCTCTCGAGCGCTGCAGCTGCGGAAGTGCGAAGGCGCCAGAGAAGGTGCAGTGCGGAGACGCCACAGAGGCACCATAGAAGGCGCAGTGCGGAGATGCCAGAGAGGCGCCACAGAAGGCGCAGTGCGGAGACGCCATAGAGGCGCCATAGAAGGCGCAGTGCGGAGATGCCACAGAGGTGCCACAGAAGGCGCAGTGCGGAGGCGTCACAGGAGACGCCACAGAGGCGCCACAGAAGGCATAGTGTGGAGACGCCACAGAAGGCGCAGTGCAGAGATGCCACAGAAGGCATAGTGCGGAGGCGCCACAGGAGATGCCACAGAGGTGCTAGCAAAGGCGCAATGCAGAGGTTCCACAGAAGGTGCAGCTGCGGAGGTGCGCGGCGCCACAGAAGGTGAAGTGCGTAGCGACGCAGGCCAGAGAAAAGGAAATTGCGTATTTGTCTTAAGATCTTTTGTTGACTAATTTTTGTTGATAAGGTGTTCTGGGTTTAGTTTACTGTTATTGTGTATTTGGTTATCTGAGTGACTTACTGGTACTTGATGATCATTTGATGTTTATGGATCCAGTTTGAAAATTTATGAAAAGTGGTCCTTGAAAGAAAAGAAGTAGGGGGTTGTAGCTCCCTTCCAGGAGAGACTGGAAAACGAGAGAGAGTTGTAGCTCTCTGCAGGTTGCAGCCTGCGTACTGGTAAAGGACTGCACCAGTACAAGACCATTGTAAAAGGAGTTTCTAATTTGAAAGAAGATAGAGACATATTGCAACAGGTGGTTTTCACCCACATTGGGTTTCCACCTTATATCTGGTGTTCTTTGATGTGACTGTCTGTTTTTCTTGCTCATTACTTTATGGTACTAATATGCAAAAATAATTCAAAGTGTAAATAAGGAAGATTTGTTAAAAGAACTAGATAATACTGATTCACCCCCCCCTCTCAGTATTATTTTCAACACTAAATATGCCTAATGCAAATATTTTTTGTTTTTGAAAAAAGTAAAATAAATGAATCAACTAGGGAATAAAAAATGCGTACTTTGACACCTTCCCGGCAACGGTGCCAAAAAGTGATGAGCCTCGGTATTGCAACAAGAATGTTGCAACTCTTAAGGCTACCAACATTAATTATCAACCCGAGCTTCGTACAAACTTAAGAGGTATCAGCATTATATGTGCAACATAAAATGTGTCCTTACTTTGTCGTCATAATGTAATGGAGTGTATATACTGAATTCAAATTCTAAACTAATTAAAGAAAATTAAATGTTCAAAATGGAACCTTAACCTATTTCAAGAAAGAAAGTACAAGGAAAGAGAATGAAATCAAATGCTCAAACACACCATTTTCTAACTAACTCCTACGATGCTTTACTTCAAAAGAATGTTAAGTTAACATGTAGGAAATCCTACTATCCTAAGCAAGTAGATTCAAACCATAAAACCTTCTATTGTTGTGCATGTACATGAATAAAATAAATTTGTTTTCCTTTTTGTCTTTTTCATGTGAGAGTGCAAAAGATAATCTCTTTTGGTGATGTGGCAGGTGGCTTCAAGATGGTGGTTAATGGTTAGAAGGCTTGGGAGACAAGTAGGGACCCTTTTCTAGCTTCCTAGAGGATTTTTCCTCAATTCGGCCTCAAAACAGCCTTTCCTACAGGATGCTACTGTGATTTCCTACAAGATCCCATGATTTCCTACACGATGTACAAATTTACAATAATTCATCAAATGACCAAGCAAATCAAATCCAAATTGGATGAGACAAATTTTGGTATTACTAGGATGTGTTAGGTCCCCATTCCAAGTGGAATCACTTAAAAATACCTTTGTTAACCCATGAAAAGTAAATAAAAAACATTACTAGTTGAAAATCTATAAATTTGAGAACTAGTGAGCTAGTAAATCTGAAAATTTCCTAACCAAATCAAGTGTAAATGCAATGGGGTGATATTTTATATGAACTAGATTTTTATTTTTTTATCTAATGCAAGTGGAATAAATTCAATTGAAGCTTGTTAGAATGCTCTAAAAATAGTAGAAATTTATTGTTCTTTACTAAAAAGGAGGTCCAACAATCTAGATTTGGGAATAAGAAGACTAATCCAATCAACTCAGTGATTACTATGAATTTCCAAAGGTTTTTCAAGGATGAAATAATTCTTGTGATCCTGCAAGAGAACTTACATCAACCATTTAACTCAATCCTAAAACAAGAAATCATTAATACTAAATGCATAAGTAGAAAGAAATAAAAACTAGAGATGCATATGAATAAGTAATGAAAAAAGGGAAAGAAAATAATACAAAAGGGCTTTGAGGTTCCTAGGATGGCCAAGCCCAAGGAAGCTCAGAAACCTATGGAGGAGAACAATATTTAAAAGATGAACATGACATCAATCTTCATTATTTTCATCAATAGAATTACATCCCTGCAAGAAAATACAATGGAGCTGCAAGAATACAAGCTCTCTCCACAATAACACTAATGAAAATCTATCCACAGAGACAAATTCGACTTCTAACTTATACAAAATTATTAAGAATAATTCCCCATGAATGGAGGAAGTTTTCCCCATCAAAATCCCTTGATTAGTGGATCTAGTCCCCAATACTAGGAATTTGCATTAAATGGCAGGGAACACATTCCTAGATTTTCTCAATCATTCCCTAGAGGAAACTTTGGCTTGGTACTTATATAAAATTATTAAGAATCATATCCCATGGATGGAGGAAGCTTTCCCCATCTAAATCCCTTGATTAGTGGGTCTGCTCCCTTGATTGGTGGATCTTCTCCCTTGATTAGTGGAACACATTCCTATATTTTCTCAATCATTGGAGTTCCATGATTTGTAACATAATTCCATAATATCTTGTTGACTTATTATTTATTATTGATCCTCTAGTAGTAGGGAACAAGTCCTAAATTATCTCCTCCTCCAACTCTTCATAATCTGCCCAATATTCTCATAATATTCCACAAAATAAATAATATTAGGCACAAATATTCAATTATTCATAAACCTTCATAATGAATATATTAAAGTTAAAAATAAATTATATAATCCAAAATGAGAGGTTTAATGTGTTGAAGGATGGTTATAGGCCTTAATTTATGTTTTGAATTAGAGGCATGGGCCTTAATTTATGTCTAAGGAACCTAGTTAAAGGAACCTAGCCCCCAACCTATCCTTGACTCTTACTATAGATTTATTGAAGGAATTAAGTAGCTTGAGAGACAGAGAGGCCATAATGAGAAATCAGTTAGAGATAGAAAATGCATGGTTGAAAGGACATTTTCAAGAAAGAGAGAACCAATTGGCATATATGGTCAGCCTCTCTTTGGAAGCAATCTAGTGTAGGATTCCCGCTAAATCCTATGCCCTATACCTCAAGGAACAATGGCTGCAGTTCCAGATCAAGGCTCTAGCACAGAGAGGCACTCAGGATTATAGATAGGTCATTTATCTTTGTGATCAAAGTACATTGGAAGATAGGGCCAAGATGTATGAGTTTTACTTGCATAACACGGCCATGGGACCCTAATGCCAAGCTAAGAGATTCACAGTAGATGGCTTTGGCATCACGGATGAACCATGAGGAAGAAAGGGCTGCAGAAATGACGAAGATATTGGAAAAAGAACAAATGAAGCCCCCTATGATCAAAGTTGAGCAGTCCAATCCAATGGACCTCAGTAGCACACATAATTTAATTGCAAATGATCCTCAGCTTGCACCCAGGTATTTTGCTTCCCAAGAGCAAGCAATTTCACATTTTGAGGACATCTTCACATTGTTAGGGGATGAAATCATACATGCTTGCCTCAGGAGATGGAACACATTGTTATACAGTTTAAAGATAAGAGAGTAGCACTCTCCTCAAATAATTAGAGAAGCACTGAATAGGACACCCATGTACAAGAAATCCATGCAAAGGCTCAAAGTCAATTAGATTGACTTGAAACTCAGTCCACCACTACTCTTAGGAATGCTAGAAGGAAGGAAGAAATAAGAAGAAAAGAGGTCGTGGGAGGAGGTATAAAAGAAAGCACGTTTCTATGAACAAGAAGAGGAAACCATAATAGAGGCATGGGATGTCAGGGATGCCACTAGAGCTATGAATGACATGGATATTGATTGAGATGCTTAGAGGATGAGCAACATTTTCAGTAGGGGTGATGATGAGCCTCAACATTGGGTAATTATATGGGCCTTAATTCACGTCCTAGCTTAGTCAAACCAACTTTTCTCACAACTTATTACATGTTTTGATTATTTTTTGTTTAATGAGATGAGTTAAAGTGAGATATTATGCCTAGTGGACTAATATGAATTAAACGCGGGTTTGGAAGAGAAAATCAAGGCGTTTTTGCAAACACTAAGGTTTGAAACTCGAAAGGAACAAGGGAGAGAGATTGTAGGAGGTAACTACTCCTCATTTACTCTTTCCCCGTTCAAATATTATTTCATTAATCCCACCAGCTCAGAGTGCAAGCAGCCAAGCCATGAAGATTAGAAGGCAGTCGAGCAAGTGATAGACAAAGAGTAGTTTATGTCGAGTTTGGGAGTTGAGCATCTCTAAATTCAAGGAAGTCATTGGAGACTTTAGTTGTATAAGCAGAGAGGCCTAGATCCTCATTAGGATTCGAATTTTTTTTGTAAAACGCTTGCTATTTTCGAGCTTGAGACTTGTGAAAGAATTTTTTATGTAATTCCCTGTTTTGGTAATAAGAATAAGTTTGTTCTTGATTCAGTATTGAGTTAACTTAGAGGGCTGAAGCTCTTGGGTTAGGGCCCAACCCTAGCAGCAAAGGCTCCTCTTCTTGTATCTTTATGCTTAGCTTAGTTTAATAGATTCATGATTAAACTGTTGTTAGAAGTATTTTGTTGCAAGTAGTGTAGATTTGATTAATTGTATTAGTTTGCTTCCATTTGTGCCTTACTTCAGTAGTAGGTTAGAAGGGATAAAAGAGTCACCACAAAGCTATCAGTAGGTATCTTCGCCTCACTTCTTCCTTCTGGGATCATGATTTGAGGAAGAGGCCCTTATGCAACCCAGAAAGACAAATTTCCATTTATTTCATGATATTTAGAATTTGATGTACTTAAACTAGCATTTGATAAGTTTTACGAAGTAAGATTTCATTGCAATCTCTTCTATCTTAATCCTTGCAGTAGATCTCATCCATGATTCAGTGTTATTCAACAATTTCTTCATGCATAAGGTAGACAATTAGCTCATTAAATTCTGCTTTTCTAATTCATGATAATTCTTCTTATTTACATGACTTTTTGGAAATTACACATGTTTGATGCAGAGAAGGCACTTCAAAAGTAGGCAGAGATCTCATAGAAAGCAACCACCTTCCAACTTCATTCACCCATAGCCATAACTCATTTTCATCAAAACCTTCACCAATTTCATCATTTTACACATAAATTTCCTCAAGCATTTGAACAAATCCAACCATCTCGTAAACTTGGTTTTGGGTTTTGAGTGATCCTAGGCATCTTCTCACTCCATTCCACCCATAAACCACCTTCCCTAAGCTTTCCATCTCCTCAAACACCCATCGTTTTGCTCATGGCTGCCTCCTGTATAAATACAGGGAATCCTGTAGGTTTCTAGTACATCCTGTAGCTTTTCCTGTAGTGGCCTGTTTTGAGGCCAAATTGAGGGAAAACCTCTAGGAAGCCTCTCAAGGTCACCTAAGAGTCCCCAAAACATTCAAACCATCTGTTGAATATTCTAGCCATCCATCAGCATCCCTAAACCATCTGCCACATCACCAAAAGAGATTAGTTTGCACACTTGACTTTTCATGAAAAACATAAAAAGACAAAATAGATTTATTATAGTCCTTTCCATGTTTAGGATAGTATAATTTTGTTCATGTTGATTTAGTATCAGTGCAAAGCATAACTCTTAGCAGTTAATTAGGAAATGGTGTGCCTTTGCATTGAATTTCATTATTTTTCATTATTGTAGTAGATTAGCTCCTTCTTAGAGTATATTTCTATTTCTTTCATCAAGAAACCAAGCTTGTTTTGAATCCATAGAATTCTATCTTACAAACCCCAGCGGTCTCTTGCCAAATGAGAAATGAAAAAAAGGTAGAACAATCACTTTTACTTATGTATATAGCACTGTCACCTCCAAGTTTGTACGAACCTGGGTTGATAAAGTAAAGTTGGTAGCTCGAGGAGTTGTAACATTCTTGCTGCAATACTGGTGCTCATGAATGAGGCTCATCAATAGGTAAATTATATGGACCTTAATGCCACTCTCTAACTTTTTGAAATCAATGTTTCCCACATTTCTTTACATATTTTACTATATTTTTCTTAATAAGAATAGTAAAGGTGAGATGTTATGTCATGTGGCCTAATGTGCATTAATTGTAAGATTTGGAGCAATTTTTGGCTAATTTAAGTAAAGGATATAGAAGTAAATAAGAAAGAGGGATTTTAGGGGATTAGATCACCCTTCTTAACTCCTCAATCACTCGAAGATTCCTCCACTAGATCTCATCACCTCAGAGTTACAAGCAGCCAAACCCACCAAGATCATTGGCAGCCAAGCCAATGATAGTTGAAGACAAGTTAATCTCGAGTTTCAAAGCCAAGCCTCCCTCATTTAAGGAATTTATTGCTAAGTTTAGTTGTATAAATAATAAGGCCTTGGGACTCATTAGGATTTGAATTTTTTTTAAGAAAAGAGACAATTTTGAGCATAAGATATTGTGACTGTTATTCTCATGTTATTTTCGATATTTTGGTGGTAATGGAAAGGGTTTATTTGATCCAAAACTGAGTTGACTAAGAGGGATGAAGCTATTGGGTTAGGGCCCAACCCTAGAAGAAGAGGTTCCACTTCTTTTTTTTATATGTATTCTTAGATTACATTCATAGTTAGCTTCTAAAGTTTTTTTTTTTAATTCCATTTGCAAGTATTTGAATGATTGTTTATATTTTCCAAATTAGTTGAAAAGGTAGATCAATGGTACAATAGTGAAAGTGAATAATTCAGAAAATATTGTGATAGTGGCCTCTTCCTCATCTCCCTCATGGGATCATGGCTTGAGGGACCCACTCTCACAACCCCAAAGACAAATATGTCTCTTTAGATCATTGCATCGCTAGGGTTCTTGATTGAGTATATTACTATTCATAATTCCTTAGAAACACCTTCAATTTTCATTTTGGGTTTTTTTTTGAAGTTTTTGTAGTTTAGAAAGCATTTCATTTCACAGATTTTTCCATTAGCCATCAATAACTCTATTTTTCCTAAATTCAACTCATCTTTTCCATATGTAAATGAGTTATGCATAAATGAAGGAAGGAATGTATGTTGTTGCAGCAGTTTTTGATCTGTAAGAAGAACTCATTTCACCAGCCTCATCCAAGTTGTCTTCACCCATACTACCCAAGTCTACCAACCCCTAATCTGAATTTCTATTTTGTGGCAAAATGAACATCTCCCTTGAGAAAATCCAAATATCTTGAAAAGTTGGCTGAGCCTTAGGTAGTGTACACCTTCTCTATTCCTTATCTCACCATCATACACCTTTCCCAAACTTTATTCCACCTCTCTAACCCTCTTATAGCTTTCATCCCATTTCCTTTAGTAAACCCAGACATCGTGTAGTAAAAAATAGGGTATCTTGTAGTACTACAAGAAACCCTCTAGCAGCCTGTTTTAAGCCTGAATTAAGAAAAATGATCATCTAAGCTTAGGTTATTCCTTCACTTGGATTTAATACCCTTGTTAGGGCCTAGATTGACCTTAGGCTGAAGGGAGGCAATCCTAGGATAACCACAAACCAAGCTTAACCTGGTAGCTAGCCCTACCAGGTCGGGAGAGGGCTCTCTCCTTGTGAATCACAGTCAAGATGACTGGATCAGATATGAATTTTAGTCTTGGTATAGTAGATCTAGGGTTTTTGATTGATTTTGTTGGGTTTTTCGTTGGATCAAATGGAGCAGGAAATTCTGGGTCCGAGAAATCAAGTCAGGATGCAGGGTGTCCTATGGGTGAGGTAGGTAGGTGTTTTGGCACTTGGGATTGAGTGAGATGAGCGGTCTAAGGCTGGTGAGGAAGTGAGGATGGCATGAAAATATCATGTATCCTTCTCAAATAGTAGAAAACATAAAAAACGGAATGGTTTCCCAAGGAATAGCACTATAAACAATGTATTCTACTTATCTATCTTGATATCATTCAGCTAGAAGAAATGAATTAGCTTGTGGCATAGATAACACATGAGAAAAACTAATAATAGAAGAAGAAGCTACACAAAAACACTTTACCACAAGTATCCCATAAAAATAGCTACAAATCCTGGTTTATTTCCTTGCCAAACTGTTGATAAAGGTGTACAATGTAGCTTAGAGCATCCAAGAGAGTCCAACCTTTCCTAATGACAGAAAAAATACATAATATAGAAATCAAACCACCTATTCTAGCCATAAGGGGTCGAAACCAAGAGAAAAGGAGTTGTTACAACCATTTCCAACAAGGGAACATGAATATAGGTAGTGGAACAACTTGCCTCTATAAGCATGGAATCTGATTCATTGACCCCCAAACCACCTCAAACTGATGAATCTACCCTCTAAGATCATTTCACTATTACATTTACATACCGAGGCATTAATTACAATCATAAAATCATCCACAAATAGGGAAAAATTCGACTTACAGTGAAAATAGGCGAAAACTGGACTTTATGGCAAACTGACTCAATGCGCAGCGCCACTGGCCAGATGCACATAGCCGCTTCACACCCACATTTGGAGGCCTTTCCCTTAGCCAAATGGAGCCCGTGATAGCTCATTGAAAGGTTATTTCTATATAGTTTCTGTAACATCTTGAATTTTTTCATTTGAAGGTCATTTGCCCCCTCAAACGTGAAATCTCCCAAGGTTGCTTCTGTGTGTCCAAAAAGAGGTAGAGAAGTCATTTGTTGGTAGTTTTTTGACCTTTTGGTGACCTAGTTTTGCTCCAAAATTGCTGAAATTTCCTGGGTTTTATGCTCTCATCATGCTGAATCCAAATATATAAGACTCTCCTCCAAAAAGTGCTCTAGGGAAAATCCAATTTCCTGTTTTCAAATTTTCAAAATTTGAAAAAGACAAAATATCATCAAAACTTGCCCAGATTTGGCATGCGACACCACCATTAGTTTCTTTGATGGGCTAGTGAAGCTTTAGCCAATATTTTCAACTTATCTTACTCCTTTTTGCTCTTTAAGGCCTTCCTCAACCTATTCTTAAGCTTCCTCATCCTTATGTTTCAAATTTGGTTGTGGGTCATGTAGTGGTAGGCCATGTGGCGAAGCATCTTCTTATCCCTATTGGCCTTCTCAATCAGCCCCTCAAGGTGTATTTTTAACCTCTCAAGCCATGTTTCCCTATCATTCTCAATATCTTGCTCAATAGAGGTCAATGGGACATTAGTATCCTTGGCCTTTTTCCTGTTTTATTTGTTCATTTTTAGCTCCATGAGGACTTGCTTGTCGCTCAATTGTTTGTTTTCTTGCTCTAAATACCTAACGATGAACTTAGATCTCTCTAAGTTATCTAAAAAGGATTGTATTTCAGCTTCTTGTTCCTTTATGATAATGTCTTTGACAGACTTTGGATCCTGAGCTTCCAAATCAATAATGTCAACTCCATGATGAGTGAAATGTTGCTGAGGCTCCTCATGATCAACAAGGTTAAAATCTCTCTCCTACTCATCACTAAGATCCTTCTCTAGCACCTTTTTATTGCCCTTACTTTTTCCCTTTCTTTTCTACTCAGCCTGTACCTTTTTTGCTGAAGAAGAAGGCAAAGCCCCCTCCACACCTTGTGAAGGTAACATTTGCCTATGGCCTAATGATGAAGGTGAGACCACTTCCACACCTTATGGAGATAATACTCGCCTAACAGCTGCAAAAAGTTTCCTGGTACCCCTCTTATATTCCACAAACGCTGGCACTCCAACAATTTCAGTCTCTTTGACTTTTTCATGGCTTGAAGGTCCACCTTCTTCATGATGTACCGATGAAAATATTTGTGGGCCTTTGAACATCTCATGAGAAATGAAAGTCTCTCATCTCAAATAGTAATGGTAAATGCTATTCAGCTGCTGGGGGTATGACTTCCTCTTTACAATTTGTGCCATCTTCTCAATGTTTCCGAACATGAAGTAAGGGATATTCATCATCTTTACTCTAGTGAAATGCATGGGAAGTCTAATTTGGTAGGCATACAACCGAGAGAACCTACCTTCACAAGTGAAGTACTTGATAATTATTTTCATTAATGGAGCAAACTTGTCTTCCAAAAACTTGAAGGGGAATACTCTCTTCATTTTGTCTTTGTATCTAGCCTTTATGTAAGACTCATAGTACTCCTCATCAATATGCTGACCTTTATTCCAATTTTTACCCACATCTAGAATACATGTAGCCTCTGAGATGATAGCTGGTGATATGGTGAATGTTATTCCAGCAAGGGTTACTTCATTATTGTGCAAATGTGTCACAAAAAACCTTGCCAAGTGATGATGAAATTGAACTCTTTCTATCATTTCACAGAAATCAAAGCATGCCTAGTGTTTAAAGCAAGGAATAGTAAGTGGACAGGCTTGCAACTCCCTCAAACTAGTGGGCTCCTCTCTGATAATCCTTCCTCCTTTATGAGGCTTCCTTTGTTGTATGTTTCTCTCCCTAGAACTGTCACTAAGGGTGTCTTCTTCAAACTCATACTCATTGTCTCTTTCCATTGATTTTTGTAGCTCTGAACACTTGTGGTCAATGATGGGAAGGGCGGATGAAATAAAGATCAGTATGAAGAGATTTTTAAGGATGAGTAGGTGAGATTATGATGCGTAAATAGGGTTTAGGAAGTGTGCATGGGATTTTAGGAGAGTGGATAGGGTTTAGTGATGTGAATAGTTGTATGGTTTGGGGAGAGTGTAAGTGGAAATGGGGAAAATGTATGAGGGGAATGGGATTTAGGATATATGTAAATGGGAATGGGGTTTAGGGAGTAATGGAAAGGATAGGGTAAAAAAACAATGGAGAGATGAGGAAAACTAGGGTTTCAATTTTAAGAACACAAAACACCAAACTTAGCAAACCAAACCTTAACACATAAGATACGATTAATGTACTTATGTGTTTTAGAGGGAGAAACTAAAAATTTGAGGTGAATTGGCAACTTGGTGAATATTTTGGCTTGGCTAGGTAGATGCGTAGTGCCTCACATAGGTGCGCAATGCCTCCCAGATGCGCAACGCCTGTGCAATTTTACACTGTAAAACCCTACTAGGTGCATAACACCTCCCAGATGTGCAACGCTAGCTAGAATTTCACCAAAAATGCAGTGACTTCACTCTTTTACTCAATAACACTTAAAAATCACTTCTTGACTCTCCTTTTATCACTTTGACTTCAACATTAGCATAATGAAATGATAAATATAGGATGGGCTTTATATGGCTTTTACTTTTTAATTTTTGATGGTGAAAACCCACTTTTGTAATGTCTATGTGTTTTTTCAAATACTTTGTTTTTTGATGCTTGGTCTTTTTGCTTTGATAGGTGGACTGATGCTCAAATTCTTTGACTTTTTGTAGTGGCAGCACTTTGGCAACATCACCAGATTTCTAGGAGCAGCATGGAATGCTTTATTACATATGAGAACAATAAAATTACGTCAAATTTAAATATGAAATATAAATGCTCTCTTTTCACCTCAAAACTATTTTTGAGGTGAGAACTTCATTAAGCTTAGAAATTAAGAAATTAGGACTTTTCTGGTCAATATTGTCATCATCATGTGTCTATTGACCATAGCAATAATCACTGAATTTTGACCATGGTGAAAACCATAAGACCTAATGAGACTGAAACCTTATGTAATTGATGAAATGAACTGAAAATGAGCATGAATCATTGACTAAAAAAGTATGAAAGGAGGTCAGCAGGCATATATCATGAGGGAAACTGAAATAAACCCCACTAGTAGTAGATCCATGGCCTAATGGAATGAAAATCATCATAATGGGACTAATAGTATGAAATGCAAAAGAGTAAATTTTGATCACTGATGGCAGTGTGAAGACACTGACACTAACATTGGCTCCAATGGGGATGGTAGCTCATTGGAGGTGACAAGGACCATAGATCTTTGGGAACATGTAGGCTAGTGCCTCATCCATTGGACAATATGGTCAAGACACTTCAAAAACTAAAACTGACACTATGAAAACTGACTCAAGACTCAAACTGACTCAAACACACAAACTGTTACAAATCACTCAACTTTATAGCCTTCACCTCAAGCCCCAAGCTGAAATGACTATGTACCTTTGAAAACTTGCAATGAAAAGGAAAATGGTATATACAATGATCACATCGTGATGTTATAAATCACCTTAGAAGAAATAGTGCTTCAGGAGCTTACCATTGACTGGTCCTCTTGAACAATCTTTTCCATCCATCTCTTTGAGCAGAAATGTATTTTGTCCTCTGTATCCAGCAATCTTATAGGGTCCCTTCCATAAATTTTCAAACTTACCATGCTTGCCCTTATCTTCATTCCTATCATCCCACCGCAACACTACATCATCAAGCTGAAATTTATCTACTTTTGTTTTCCGGTCATAGATCTTTTTTATCTTCTCTTCCAATCTAAATGTATTTTGAAAAACTTCCTCCCTTGTCTGCTGTAAATGGATCATCTGATTTATTCTTCGTTGAAATTCATCCTCTTCACTGCCTACCTCCTATAAAATTTTCACAATCAGAACTGCAAGAGATGTTGTAAAAATTGTGTCAATGCCATAAATTAGTTCAAATGGAGACATACCTATGGACTTCTTTTGGCTCACCCTGTCAGCCCACAAGGCATTAACTAATTTTTGTGCCAACCTTTCTTATTTGTTTCCAGCAGCTTCTTGATGATGTTCACTAATGACTTATTGGATGATTCAACCAGACCATTTCCCTACGAGTAATATGTTGTAGAATGACATAAAGTAATCTTATACTTCTTGCAAAATCAATCATCTTCTTTGATTTGAATGCAGCTACATTATCTGTGATGATTTTACGAGGAAAACCGAAACGAGATAAAATATTTGATTCCAAAAATTGAATGATTACTATATTTGTGGCCTGTCTGGTTGGCATTGCTTATATCCAGTTGATGAAGTAGTCAGTTGATGTTAGGATACATTTGTGCTGTGCCAACGATGTTGGATGGATTTCCCCATTAAAATCGAGTCCCCACTATTGAAATGGTGCATTGACTTCAACCGGTTTCAAAGCAAGAGGCAACAATTTTCTTTTACCTTGAAAGACCTGACATTCATGACAACTCATGACTATTTTGTACACATCTGAAAATAAGGTTGGCCAGTAATAGTCTGCTCTCAATATTTTGTTTGTTGTTGTCTTCCAAAACAAGTGACCACCACAATCACCCTTGTGAATGTCACTCATCACCTGCTGGGCTTCATCTTCAATTAAACAGTTTAGAAACACACCTCCTCGATCGTTCCAATAAAGGGCATTATTCAAAACGCAGAATTTAGCAGCTTTAAGTTTGAGAGATCTACCTTTCTTCTTTGTCATCCCCAGAGGTGGTGAGAGGTGTTGAAGTACATAAACGATATTTGAATACCATGGTGACTGAAGGAACATTTCAGATACTTGAATTAGGGAGATTTCTTCTTCATTTTCCGACATGGTTGTGATAATATTTATATCTAAGGCATGCAAATTTGATTCCACCATTAGCCTTGCCAGGCCTTATTCTTTAATCAGCTTTGTAGGCTTGATCTCCAGATTGTATTCTAACATTGATGTAATCCATTTTCCCCTCCTTCCTTCCGGATCAGTTTGTACCATCACATCCTTAACCGCTGTGTTAGGAACATATGGTATGATGTGGGAGTGCAGAATATACACTCTAAAGTCCTTCAAAGCTTTGACAAGAGCAAGAGCCTGTTTCTCAATTATGTTGTACCACAAAGAAACATCTCTAATGGTCCTGCTGAAAAATGCAATGGGATTTTCGAGCTGATCTCTGTTTTGCATTAAAACTGTTGCCATGGTATGCTTAGATGCAAACGAGAATAAAATGAAATCTTGTGTATAATCAGGACTAATCAAAATCAGGGCTATAGATAAAGCATACTTTACTAGATTAAATGATTTCATAGCATCCTCCGTCCATTTTACCACGCTATCCTTCTTTAACATATTAGTAATTTATCTCAAATTCTCAGCTAGATTAGGTACAAATCTTCGTAGGAAATTCATCTTACCATTAAAAGCTTGTATCTCTTTCTTGTTCATGGGAAAATCTATTTGTTGAATTGCTTCTACCCTTGAAGGATCAATGCGAATTCATTCCTTTGAGATAATATGGCAAAGCAGCTTCCCTTCATCCATGGCAAAGACAATTTTCTTTGGATTGAGTGATATCCCAAATTTCCTACATCGCTAAAACAAAATACTTAAATGGTGAAGATGCTCATCATCTGAACCTGAAAACACTATCAAATCATCTAAATATACAACCATAAATACATCCTTTTCATTGGAAAAAGGGATGTCCATTGCACGTTGAAATGTGGCTCCAACATTTTTCAAACCAAATGGAATTTTAGCATAATGAAAAGTCCCCAAGGGGTGGTAAATGCAGTCTTATCTCGGTCATATTCATGCACTAGAATTTGATTATACCTTGAATATCCATCAAATAGTGACATGAGCGATGCTCTAAGCACTCTCTAGATGATATGATCTATCTTTGGTAGCGGGTCATTGTCCTTCAATGATACTTTATTTAGATTTCGCAAATCGGTACACAATCTGATCTCCCCAATCTTCTTTCTCACAGGAACAAGATTTGAAATCCAATCAGAAAATATGATTGGAACAATTATACTAGCCTTGTATAATATTTTTACCTTTTTCAATGGAAGGCAGCAACTTGGGATTGATTCTTCTCAGCTTCTGTCGGAACGACTTCTGATTTGGCTTGATGGGAATAGTTTGTTGAATTATGTCTTTGTTATACACCTTTAGATCTGAATAATCCCAAGCAAACACATCAGCAAATTCAGATAAAAATCTAACATATTTAGACTTTACCTCAGGTGACAATGTTTTGGACAATTTCACAAGCTTGGGCTTATTTGTTGTTCCAAGATTCACATCCTCATCACCTTTGTCTATAGGCAACAATATTGGATTTCTAGCCACATCATCCTGATCGAAAAGTTCTTCTAAAGGTATGAGGCATTTAGGAATAATATTGTCTTTCAACTGCAATATTTCCATCTGATTCACCTTAATTTCGGGTTCATCGGTATCATAGTCAACATCTATGTAAGCATCCTTGTAGTTTCCTTCATTCTGCAAAAAGGAATTGATCTCCTTATCGTCCCAAAACAACTGCCAATACGTTAAATTGTCTGGAACAGTAGGGCGGTGCTTGACATGGATCTAAAACTTGTTGTTGGAATTCATCAGAATCTTCAAATTACTTGCAGCAATGGCAAGTGAATCTGCAATAACATTTTGAGCATGAGGTATTGTTGTGAAGGTATAATCTAGAAACATCCTTAAGATATCTAAAACTGCATTTCGTTAGGCTCTCATCCGCATGTGTTTAGCTTGATATTCTCCCTTGACTTACTTGATTATCATCTCCGAATCTCCAAAGACTAATATCCTTTTTGCATTCAACTTTTTGAGAATTTTCAAACTTGCAATCAATGCTTCATATTTGGCTTCATTGCTAGAACAATCAAAGGCCAATTTATATAAACAAATTCTAACATTACTAGGGACTTTATTTGGCTAGAAAACAGGGCTGTGAATCCAAATACCTATTCCGAAACCATCCCTACCCACGGATCCATCAAAATCCATGCTCCATAGACCTGGCTCTTCTTCTAGATGCTGAAATTCTGTTTGTTTCATTTTCTCACTTTGACTGACCTCTTCATTTTTCTTATGTTCATTACCTTTTTGCTACTGCCGGCATGTGGACTGCTCAGAGGTACTTGCAATTTTGTGTCTCTCTTGATCAATGACTGCTCTAAAATTTTCTGAAATCTCTAGCACATCTCTACTTCAAATAACTGACTATCAACATCATTCAAACCACTATCTGAATATAATACAAATGACTCTAAATCTATATGTACAACATTAATTGGATGATTAAGCAGTTTCTCCTTGCTTGTAATCGTGTATTTCGTTTTCTTCTCCCTATATATTTTTCTCAATTGGCCAAACACAAGAATGGTAGCATAAGAGAAATCTATTTGTAAAGTCCCTTTAATATTTGCACCCCATGATCTGGACAAAAGCATACCAAACCGTGGTGGAATGCCCACAACAACCACATCCATGAGAACATTATTGGCTGGGATTTGGTCTAATGATACCACCAAGTCTTTGATAAGGCAAATACAATAGACTCTACCAGAATCAAAAGAATATAGGTCATGATATTTGCGAGTAATGTCAAGGCCCAGTTTCTCCATAATGGCTTTTGGCATTAGATTTTGGGAAGCTCTGGAATCAAACATGGCATTATGGAGGACATACTCGTGTAGTCTAAGGCTTATATAGAATGGAGGAACTTCACTATCCTCATACTGACCTTCTAAAGTAGGACCAAAGATGAGCTGAGGGTGATCATCTTCTACATTGACCATATCAGATAAAGGATCTATGTGCAAAATTTTGGACACCTGGTGTTTATAGCTGTTATTCTTCATCAATTCAGTCAAAGGAATTGAAATTTTTAATTTATCAATCTCATTTTCTAAACTAAAAGATGAAACTTTCTCTACCTCTTTGACTAGAGGGTCCTTCTTTTCAACTTTTTCTTTTGCTACACTTTGCTGATTATTCTTCTCATTTTCAATGCCATTTGCAGATGATCCTTTGTTAAAAGTCGGGTCAGCAGGCTCTTTCCCTTTCTTTTGAATGTTTGAGGAGTCATTTTTGGATTGCACTTCCTTTCTTTTCTGAACCAAGCCGACTGGTACATATCTACTTCTCAATGAATATTGTTTCTATTATGCTATCAATGCATTCATATATCCTCACTGATAATCATCTGACTCATCCGCCAAAACTGCCTCATTTTCTAGTATGTAATCTTCATCCTTTTGAGCATCAGGGACCTCCAAATATTGTTCATCTTCTGTGACAAAAATGGGCAAACCATGAATAGTAAAGAAATGATTCACCTCTACCACTGGATCATAATCATCCTCATCCTCTATTCCATGTACCTAGTTTTGCTGCAAAGAAGTTTTGACCTATTGTTGTGATGACTGATCTTGTGCCTTTTGTTCCCTTTGCTTAATCCTGAATTGAGGTTGTTGCTGTCCTCTGAAGTTTGGATTTCTGATTTTGGTTTTAGGCTTGTCTACAACTGTCAAGCGGTCAAACAGTTTCTCAATTTTCTGGAGAATATTATCTTTCTTGACATCTAAGGAAGATGCTTCTTCCTTTATAGTCACCTTCTTTTCAGTTTTCATCCTTTCTCTTTTGGTCGGCAGATTTTCCTCTACACTCACTGTGTTCTTCTGCATATCCTCAAGTGTGGTAGGATCTCTCTCCTGCAACTGATATGCCATAGAAACATCAAATTCATCTAGAAATTTGATCAATTCTAACCCCATCAGTGGTTTAGTGTCAACTGAAATAACATTATAAACTGCATTGAACCTTACATAGTAATCTTCGACACTTTCACCCACATTCCTTTTGATATTTTCATACTCGGATTGAATTTGTAGAGGATTTTTCTTTACCTCCCATTGATCCAAGAACTTTCTATGTATAATTGGTAAAGTATTGTTAGATGCCACTGGTAATGCTCTGAACCACTTTTGAACCTCGCCTCCAAAACTCTATACAAATAATCTCATGGACACATTTTATTCATCTACCTCATGAAGGTAAAAGAAGTCATTCATCGTGTCAACATGTTGTTGCACTATGATACTTTGAGTGGCATCAAAAGGAGGTATCTTACTTTGGTAATTAGTGGGCATATCATCCAGACTCTAGGGCAGAATGAGAGGTGCATATATGGCAACCATGACTCGAGGCAGATTTGAAACTGGTCTTGGGGAAACAAGGGGATTTATGACAACAAGGGAAAATAATGTAACATAAGTGATGGGTGTTTGAGGGGTAATGATAGGCCGATGAGGGAGCGAAGGTATGAATGGAGACGAGGGATGATTTTCAGAAATATGGGATGTTGAAGCCTCAGAGGGTTCATGTATTCTATTAGTAGTGAGGGATGACTGAGGGGAATTCCAAAGGTTTCAGTCACTTAACAATTTGGCTCTTTGTATTTCAAGTTATTTGGTGAATTCAAGATCTGGGACTATGTCCAGCAGTTTGCTATTAGATGTGGTTCTAAACAGAGAGAGACCAAAATACTCATCAAAAGGAAGATCTTCAAGGAACAACCACTCGACCGAGCATGAATGAGATCTAAAAATAGGTCTAGGACTTGGTGAAATTTATTTTTTTAGTATCCGAGGAATGATATTAGGATTTTCAAATACGAGAGGAGGATCAGGATCAGGATTTACCTGGTGTACCTTCTTGAAGCCAGTGTCTCAATATTTTTATATTTCTTTACAACTTTCCACTTTTCAGCCTAATGAATCCTAAACTTATCATCCAAAAGTTCAGAACTTCTCAATAGTACTAGGGTGATTTGTCTTTCTTCCCCAGTATGGTCACCACTATGTTAGGGCATAGATTGACCTCAGGCTGAAGGAAGGCAATCCTAGGGTAACCACAAACCAAGCTTAATCTGGTAGCTAGCCCTACCAGGTTGGATGAGGGTTCTCTCCTTGTGAATCTCAGTCAAGATGATTGGATCAGATATGAATTTTAAGCTAGGTATAGTAGCTCTAGGATTTTTGATTGAATTTATTGGGTTTTTTGTTGGATCAAATGGATCAGGTAGTTTTGGGTCTGGGAAATCAAGTTAGGATGCAGGGTGTTCTATGGGGTGAGGTAGGTAAGTGTTCTGGCACTTGGAATTGAGTGATATTAGAGGTATAACACTAGTGAGGAGCTAAGGAGGGCATGAAAATATCATGTATCCTTTTCAAACAATATAAAACATCAAAACCTGAATGGTTTCCTAAGGCAGAGCACCGTAAACAATGTATTCTACCTATCTATCTTGATATCATTCAGCTAGAAGAAATGAATTAGATTGTGGCACACATAACACATGAGAAAAACTAATAACAGAAGAAGAAACTATGGAAAAACACTTTACCCACAAGTATCCAATAAAAATAGCTGCAAATCCTGGTTTATTTCCTTGCCAAACTTTTGATAAAGGTGTACAATGTAGCTCAGAGCATCTACGAGAGTCAAACCTTTACTAATGACAAAAAAAATACATAATATAGACATAAAACCACTTATGCTAGCCATCAGGGGTAGAAACCAAGAGAAAAGGAGTTGTTACAACCATTTCCAAATAGGGAACAAGAATATAGGCAATGGAACAACTTGCCTCTATAAGCATGGAAACTGATTCATTAACCCCCAAACCACCTCAAATTGATGAATCTACCCTCTAATATCATTTCACTATTACATTTACATACCAAGGCATTAATTAAAATCATAAAATAATCCATGAAGAGAGAAAAAGTCAACTTGCAGTGGAAATAGGCGAAAACTAGACTTTCTAGCAAACTGGCTCAATGCACAGTGCCACTGGCCAGATGTGCAGCGCCGCTTCACACCCAGTTTTGGAGACCTTCCCCTTAGCCAAATTGAGCCCAAGATAACTCAATAGAAACATATTCCTATCTAGTGTTTGGAACAACTTGAATTGTTGCATTTGGAGGTCATTTCTGCCCTCAAAAGTGAAATCTACCAAGGCTGCTTCTGTGTGTCCAGAAAGAGGCAGAGAGGTCTTTTTTTGGTAGTTTTTTAACCTTTTAGTGACCTAGTTTTGCTCCAAAATTGTTGAAATTTTCTAGGTTTAATGATCTCATCATGTGGAATCCAAATATATAAGCCTTTCCTCCAAAACGTGCTCCACGGAAAAGGGCAGCACTGGTGGCATTGCACATCTAGGCCAATTTCCTGTTTTCAAAATTTGAAAATTTGAAAAAGATAAAAAATCATCAAAACTTGCCTAGATTTGGCATGGGACACAACCATTAGTTGCTATGATCGGCAAGTGAGGCTTAAACCAATATTTTCAACTTATCTTGCTCCTTTTTTCTCTTTAAGGCCTTCCTCAACCTAGCCATAAGCTTCCTCGTCCTTATATTGTAGATTTTGTTGCGGGTCATGTAGTGGCAGGCCATGTGGCAAAGCATCTTCTTATCCCTATTGGCCTTCTCAATCAACCTCTCAAGGTGTATGTTTACCCTCTCAAGCCAATTTTCCCTATAATTTTCATTATCTTGCTCAATAGAGGTCAATGGGACATTAGTCTCCTTGGCCTTTTGCCTGTTTTCTTTGATCATTTGCAGCTCCATGAGGACTTTCTTGTTGTTCAATTATTTGTTTTCTTGCTCTAAATACCTAATGATGAACTTAGCTCTCTCTAAGTTATCTGACAAGGATTATATTTCAGCTTCTTGTTCCTTTATGATAATGTCTTTGATAGTTTTTGGATCCTGAGCTTCCAAATCAATAATGTCAACTCCATGATGAGTGAAATGCTGCTGAGGCTCCTCATGATCAACAAGGTTAAAATCTCTCTCCTTCTCATCACTAAGATCCTTCTCTTACACATTTTTCTTGCCCTTACTTTTTCCCTTTCTTTTCTACTCAACCTATACTTGTTTGTTGAAGAAGAAGGTAAAGCCCCTTCCACACCTTGTGGGGATAATACTCACCTAGCAGCTGCAAAACATTTCCTAGTACCCCTCTTACATGTCACAAACACTAGCACTCCAACAGTTTCAGTCTCTTTGACTTTTCATGGCTTGAAAGTCCACCTTCTTCATGATGTACCAATGAAAAGATTTGTGGTCCTTTGAACATCTCATTATAAATGAAAGTCTCCCATGGCATGTTAAGAAGGTTTAGCTGATGTAGAAGAATCATTTTAATCAAAGAGTAATGGTAAATGCTATTCAACCGCTGGGGGTGTGGCTTCCTCTTTACAATATGTGCCATCTTCTCAATGTTTCTAAACATGAAGTAAGGGAAATTCATCATCTTTACTCTAGTGAAATGCATGAGAAGTCTAATGTGGTAGTCATACAATCGAGAGAACCTACCTTCTGTTAGTTTGTTATCTTTTATTCAAAACTTACAACCTTTTCACATCATGAGCTAGGCATATGACAAAAGAATATGATAAAATATTGAAGATTTATATGTAATATGAAATAAATAATAATTACCCTTTTTCTATGCAGAAAGAGGAGAAAACAGAAGACTCTCATCCCAAAGGAAAGAACGAGACCAAGTTAACTGTTGTCCCTTTTGCAGGGAACCATGTTCAAATAAGGCGATCCAAATTGGAGTGTAACAACTAGAAAAAGGAAAATGAGATCTCCAATCGGCACAAAAGAACAAGAGGATAACTGCAAACTAACAACTTGGCTAATCCCTCAAGATCCTTTGATCCTAAGGGATCGCTATCTTAACAATCCTCTGCATTGTTGATATCATTGCTCGATTGTTATAAGAAGGGGTAGCACTATTAGCTTGGGGGGGAAGGGAACTATTGTTATTTTTATGAAATTTTCCTTCATACTTGAACTTTGATCATCGACTCCCTTTGAAGAGTGATTCATTGTAACTATGTATAATGTTTTAATATAAAAACCTGGTTGTTGTTCTATCGTTGATTTTGGAGTAGCCTTAAGCAGTGAGTCATTGGAGGCTAAGGGCCCAACCCTCGTGGATCACTTGCTCCTATACCATATTTCTGATTCATGTGTGGTTTGACTTCTTCCATTTACTTGGTTTAGTAATCTGACGTGCTTTACTTTTTTAAATATCAACTCTGTTATATATACTTGATTAAATACAATTGTTATCTGCAACAGGAATGCTATGTTATCATTCTAACTTTGTATCACATTGTTGTTCCTTTTGACAATTGATATAACATTGTTGTTCCTTACAAATTGCCATTCGATTATAGATTAACCACGTTGTATGTTCCTAAATCAGTACTACTGTATGATTTATTCTTAAATTGTGACTATTATTCATTTCGGATTGTTGTTCTATTACAATTGCTGTTACTTTATAGCTATAATTCATGCATATTGTATCGAAGCTCAGATTATTGTTCCTTTTAATGTTAGCTGTGTCGCGTGTTTAACTTGCGTTGTTGTGCATTCAGATTTAAGTTATTGTTATATACTTTATTTTTGATAGTATGTTGTTCCATTTCTGTTTTATGTTCAATTCAAAGGTTGTTACTTAATTCCTGTAGGTTATAATTATTGTTGCATTCATTTCCGTAGGTTAAGGTTTTGCTATTCAATCATGTTTATAGAGATAGTTGTTGTTCTATTTCTTGTCATTTGAAGATCATCATTGCTTTGGTGTGCAGAAGGTCTGAGACTGTATTGAACATTGACATACGTTGTCTAGTTCCTAGTTTGATGATCCTTCCTTTGAGTGCCTTCTTGATTGCATTAGTTTATAGAGGGAAGAGTTACCGTTACTGTACCCTTGACTGATAAATTGTTGTAGCTTTCTAAACACATGATTTGAGTCCTAGGTTTCTTTTTGCAATTAGATTTCATACCAAGCATCCATTTACTCTTGTATTGAGAACAGTATACTACTAGCATTACTCTGACAAATGACCGCCTCAAACTAAGTACACTCTTTGAGATAACAATTTTTTCCTAGATTGACATTTAATGTAGGGTAAATAGAGGTGAAAATAACCCTTTTTACTACTCGAAATTTTGGTGTCGTTGCTGGGCAAGAGTGTATCCATTTGTTTATTTTCCAGAGTAGTGTAAGAACCTGCTAGGAGAGAACTGGGTTTTAAAAACAGAAGGTAAGAACCTACGTACGGAGCATGTAATAACCCTACTCCCCTGCTCGCTTTCCTGCAGATTTGTTGTTGTTTTCTTGGGGTAGAAATTAGCAGTTGATTTATGTGCATGACTAAGAAGAAAAAGCCAGAAAAGAATCCTAAACCTCTACAAAAGCCTGATAAAGCTAAGGGGTCGGTGACCCTTGACCGATCAACCTTTATAGAAGAAATCCTTAAGAAATCAGAATCTCAGCCTTCAGTAGGGCCTAGAAAAGTTACTTCTAGACAACCTACTAGTTCCCTTCAGGCCATAGGATCACCATTTGTAGCTTTTGCTGAGGTGCATAGTCACACCGAAGAGCAAGATTTTCAAGAAATTGAGAATTCTAGCCAAAAATAATTGCAAGAAGGGAACCTTAGAAATCTCTGTGAAGGGAGAAGCGAAATTGGGGAAACTGAAGAACCAAGATCTCCTCTTGGGATAATTCCACCATTAAGCAGCCCAGATAAGGGAAGTGTTGTAAAAATAATCCATAACGAAGTTGAAGAACCTCAAGAGCTAAAGTCCCCCCAACCATTAGGAACTATCATCATCCCAGATAAAGTAAGTACTATTAAGGCCATTCCTGTTAAAGCCAGTCCCCCTCGTCAGCCTAAGAATACCCTCCTAGAGATCCCAGAAGATTATTGGCACATATTTGATCAAATGGCCCAAAACCAGCCAAACGCCCAAACTTCTACACTGCAATATCCCATTGTGGACACTGCAGCTAATGCTCCTATGAAAGAAATTCCTCTCCAGTATATCCTTACATTCCATGGCCTTACATCAGAAGATTTAGATGCATTCTTGTTTGAATTTGATGTGCTATGTAGAGATTATGACTATACCACCGACCCCCAAAAATTGAAATTATTTCACTCTACATTAAAAGGGGTTGCTTTAATATGGTTTATGGGGTTGGGTGGTGGTGTTATAAATAACTGGGATCAAATGAAAGATTCTTTTCTAAAAAATATCAGGATTATTACAAGTCTAGAGAGTTAAAAGTTGAAATATTTCAGATGGTAGCTAGACCAAATGAAACATTAGAAGAATTGTTGAGCGTTTTCAGTATAATCTTCAAAGATCTCCTTATGCATCATTACCCTTACCTGATAATGTATTAAAAATAACATTAATTAGAGGAATGAAGGAACAATGGATTGAAACACTAAATATTATGGGAAAAGGAGATATTTATCAAGAAATTTTGATAACATTATTAATTTATGTATCAGGAATTCAAGAGGCAGCACAAGACTGAAACTAGCAAAACATGATCAGCTTGCAAAAGATAACAAAATTTCTGCAGAAGGAGTAACTCGCGCAAAAATTGGAAATTTATTAGAAAATTTCAAAATTGACATATTGGGGACTCTGATAACGTAACTTGATATTATGAAGGCCAAGCAGAAACAAGCAGAGGTAGAACAAAATTTGGCAATCTTCTGTCCTAGGTGCAGAAAGAAACACAACCACAAAGAATGTCCATTAGGTGTGATTCAAGTTTGTGCCATTTGTACAAAATACCATTATACAGAGAGTTTTCCCTCACTTCCAGGATTGAAAGCAGTCTACAAGGAAGCGGAAGAAGAGCCAGAACCAGTGTACCTACTTAATCAGCACCGTCAATGGCAACCGCGACAATCAGGTATGTTCTTAGATCCAGCTTCTTCTTTTCAGCCTCCATAATATCATGCTTAACAATATAATACTATGTGGCAAAATCAACTTACATTCTCAAATTGGTCACAACAACCATTTCCTTCATCATCATCATGGCCGAATCAAGAAATTCAACCCAATTGGCCAAATTTTTCCCTATACCCCACCATATTGGAAAAACAATGTATATCCTGCGCAATGGTCCCCTCCTACTTCACAGAGTCAAGCCTGGTGGACAAACTGGCAAAGGTCAATGAATTAGCCAGTAGGAACTATTCCGCTCCCTCAACCTACACTGCTAGCATTACAACAAAACCCCCAGTCTAATTTAAGATTGCAACTCCTAGCCTTACCCAACCCTAATCCAAATTACAGACCGGTCCAATCTATTCAAATAATTGAAACACCAGAGATAGGAACCAATCTGAGGGAGTGTAATGACCTTCAATTAAGATTTGGGTGCATCATTGAAATAGAGGGAGATAAAACCGCTCAAGTTGAAAATCAGTTACCTATAGAACAACCACTGCAAGAAGAGGATGTGATCAGACAACAAACTCATAATCAAGTAATCACATCTTCTCCTCCATTCCCAGAATGATTAATTATACCTCGACCTATACAACATCCTGATTTTGACATTCTGGGAGAACTTAAAAATTTGTACATAAAAATTCCGCTCCTCCAAGCCATCCAAGACATCCCAATATATGCAAAGACCATCAAAGAGCTATGTATAAAAAAACCAAAGAGGAGAATAACAAATAACCCAACAGTCCAAGTATTTGGCACCCTATCCGACCTATTATCAAGAAAAGAAACACCCGTTAAATATGAAGACCCAAGAAATCCAATAGTAACAGTACAAATCAATGGGAAAACTTTTGCAAATGACTTAGTTGATTTAGGAGCTGCAATTAATATCCTAACAACCACTACTTGTCAAAAACTGGGCATTACATTAGTAGAACCAACCTCCACTTTATTAGAACTGGTTGACCGATCTGTGGTTAGGCTAGAAGGCACGCTACATGATGTCATGGTATCTCTTGATTCCTGGGAGTATCTTGCTGACTTTCTGATAATAAAACCCAAAAACCGATTTGACGGACATCCATTAATTTTAGGCAGACCTTGGCTTGCAACCGCTGACGCTTATATTAGCTACCGACAAGGCAGTATGACCATAACTAGAGGGGATAATATCAAGAATCTAGCCTTGTATCCTCCATCCCAGCCAAGTGTCACAATAATGAAAACTAACAAACATCTTGTATTATACCTCACCAAAAACATTAGATCCCCATTAACCATAGAAGATGCCCTCGATTTCAAAGATCAAACAAATGATGATGTCATTAACAACTTTCTTAGCTAGGCTAAATCTAGATCCCACATACAATGTCATATGATAGAAGCAACATTTGATAATGAATTAGAAGAAGATCCTCTCAAAGATACTCATGATCAAACAATATCTACTACCTTTGTATCAAATAGAAAAACTATAGAAATTGAGCCAGGAAAAACTTTAAACATTAATGGCGACTTGACTCCAGAACAAGAACACAAGCTAATCTAGCTACTAAGAAAATACAAAGAAGCATTTGCGTGGCATTATCGTGACATGAAAGGAATTGATCCCCAGTTATGTACACACCACATTTATATAGAAAAGGATGTAAGACCTGTTCAACAACCACAAAGGAGACTTAACCCTCACCTAAAAGACATTGTAAAAGCTAAAATTCAAAAACTTTTAGATGTGAACTTTATTTACCCTATCTCCGATAGAAACTGGGTCTCTCCACTTGTAGTAGTACCAAAGAAGAATGGAAATTGGAGGATTTGTGTAGATTGTAGAGAACTAAATAAAAGAACACAAAAAGACCACTTCCCCCTTCCATTCATTGATCAGGTATTAGATACGTTAGTAGGAAATAAATTATTTTCTTTCTTGGATGGCTTCAGTGGATACAATCAAATTCAGATTGCCCCTAAAGACCAAGACAAAACTACTTTTACCTGTCCTTGGGGAACATTTGCTTACAGAGTTTTACCTTTTGGCCTATGCAATGCCCCTACCACATTTCAAAGGGCTATCCTCAGCATCTTTTCAGATTTAATAAATGAAGGGCTTGAAGTATATATGGATGATTTTACACCATACAGAGATGATTTTGACCCAGCAATGGACACAGTAGAAAAAGTGCTGCAACAATGCATTTCCACCAGGATCTATCTGAGCCATGCAAAATGCTATATGATGATGACTGAAGGACTTATTCTAGGCCATTATATTTCAGCAACTAGAATATAGGTATATCCAGCCAAAATTCAAATAATTTTGTTAATACATACTCCTACCACTCAGACAGAGGTACGTAGCTTTCTTTGATTTTCTGGTTACTATAGAAGATTTATAGAACATTTTTGTAATATTGTTGCACCTTTATATGCACTGATAGGGAATGTTGACTTTGTTTGGACAAAAAAATGTGATCGCCATTTTGAGAATTTGAAAAAACTTGTGTCAACAGCCCAAGTACTCTGAGGACCAAATTGGGACCTAAATTTCATCAGATGCTTCAGACACAGCTATTAGAGCAATCCTTGGGAAAGAAGAAGATGAAAAGCCATATGCAATTTATTATGTTAGCAAAAATTTGTCTCCTGCTGAATTGAACTAGACTATGACTGAAAAGGAATTTTTAGCTGTAATACATGCCATCAATAAATTTAGGCATTATATCACTGGACATCTTGTTATTTTATATACAGATCACTCTGCCATAAAATAATTAGCAAATAAACCAATCACAAATGGTAGAGTAACTAGATGGCTGATTTTATTACAGGAATTCGATATCACAATAAAGGACCGACTGGGAAAAGAAAATCATGTGGCTGATTTTCTCTCACGAATGCCAAAACCAGTGGATGCAGCAGTAGTCGAAGATCAATTTCTAGATAAAAATTTGTTCGTTGTTACTATTAAAACACCCTCGTATGCTGATGTTGCAAATTATTTAGTAGTAGGCAAATTACCGAAACATCTGAACCCCAATGAACGAAAGAAGATTGTCCAGCGTAGCACTTGATTTTCTTGGATTGGGGGCTACATGTTTCATGCAAGGGCAAATATACACATTAGGAGATGCATCCGCGAAGATGAAATTTTTGACATCTTGAAAGCTTGTCACGACGGACCATGTGGCAGACACTTCGCAGATCGGAGAACTGGTCACAAGGTGCTACAAACAGGGTATTATTGGCCCACAATCTTCAAAGATGCAAAGAATTTCGTTCAAGCTTGTGACAGCTGCCAAAGAGCAAGATGCCCTTGACAGGCTGATGAAATTCCCCTGAACCCACAGCTAGTTATCAAACCATTTGAATGATGGGCGCTTGATTTCATTGGTCCAATTAACCCATCGTCAAATCAAAAAACATATATTATGGTGGAAACATAATATGTCACCAAATGGGTTGAAGTAGAGGCATTACCGAGAGCTACAGAGGATTCTGTTATACAATTCCTGTTCCACGTATTTGTGCGATATGGCCTCCCAAGAGTTATAATTACAGATGGAGGACCTTAGTTTGCTGGTAATAAAATTGCTGCCACACTAAAAAAATATCATATTCAGCATAAAATAACTACTCCATACCACCCAAAAGCAAATGGTCAAGTAGAAAGCATGAACAAAATAATAGAAGCAATACTAGCAAAAACCATTGCGTCACACAGACGCAATTGGGTTGCAAGACTTCTAGAAGAATTGTGGCATACAGAACAACATGGAAAAGTACTACCAGTTATTCACCATACCAGCTAGTATTTGGAAAGGAACCCATGTTTCCGATAGAACTTGAAATACATACATTGTGAACAACACAAGAGGTTGGTCTAGATTTAGACGACGCTCAGATTAATAGATTACAACAGATCAATGAACTAGATGAAATCAAGCTCTCTGCCCTTCAACACACTGTGGTAATCCAAATGACATGACGCCCTCATTAAAAAGAAAGTCTTCTGTGAAGGAGATTGGGCGCTCCTATACGACTCTAAGTTCTAGGATTTTCCCAGGAAACTTTAGACTCGCTAGCTGGGACCATAGGAAATCCAGAAGGTACATGATAATGGCACCATTACTCTAACCACCATTGATGGATCCAGACATACTTTTAAGGCAAACGGCCACCGAGTTCGATTATATCGCAAACCACTTACTCAGGAATCCTTCTACCAGCAACTCCGCGAAGAATCCAACATGCAGATTCTAGTTGAGGAAGAGAAATCTTCCTCACCTTTGGTTCATTAAGTCATTTGACTACTCTTACATGTTGTACATAGTTTTTTTGTTTTGTATATTTTTTTGCAGTTGTATAACGTTTTCACTTTGTTGTTCCTTTCGAAAGGAACAACATTTTCACCATTCTACTATTCCTTTCTCAAGGAACAACACTTTTGCACTCTGCTCTTCCTTTCAAAAGGAACAACATTTCTGCCATTTTGTTGTTCCTCTTCTGAAGGAACAACACTTGCATTTTTTGTTGTTCCTTTCACCAAAGGAACATCATTTTTGTTTTTTGTTGTTCCTTTTTCCGAAGGAACATCATTTTCATTTTCCGTTGTTCCTTTTCCCGAAGGAACAACATTTGTGTTTCTGTTGTTCCTTTTTCTGAATGAATGACACATTTTCATTTTCTGTTCTTCCTTCGGAAAACATTTTCATTTTCTGCTATTCCTTTTTCCAATGAAACAACATTTTCGTTTTCTGCCATTCATTTTCCCAAAGGAACATCAATTTTTGTTTCTGTTGTTCTTTTTTCCGAAGGAATGACACATTTTCGTTTTCTGTTGTTCCTTTTTTCGAAGGAACAACATTTTCATTTTCTGTTGTTCCTTTTTCCGAAGGAACAACATTTTCATTTTCTGTCGTTCCTTTTCCCCAAGGAACAACATTTTTGTTTCCGCTGTTCCTTTTTCCAAAGGAACGACAAATTTTCGTTTTCTGTTGTTCCTTTTCCCAAAGGAACAACATTTCTGTTTCTGTTGTTCCTTTTCCGAAGTAACGACACATTTTCATTTTCTTTTGTTCATTTTTCCGAAGAAACAACATTTTCATTTTTTGTTGTTCCTTTTTCCGAAGGAACAACATTTTCGTTTTATGTCGTTCCTTTTCCTGAAGGAACAACATTTTTGTTTCTGTTGTTCCTTTTTCCAAAGGAACGACGCATTTTTGTTTTCTGTTGTTCCTTTTTCTGAAGAAACAACATTCTCGTTTTTTGTTGTTCCTTTCCCTAAGGAACAACACTTTTGTTCTCCACGGTGAATTTTTGTTTTCTGTTGTTCCTTTTTGCGAAGGAACAACACTTGCATTTTCTCTTGATTCCCTTTTTGAAAAACACATCATTTTTGCATTATTTTTCTTGCGCTTGTTTTCTTTGTTGATATTCTTCTTAGTGCACAATAGTTTCAAATTTTTCTTTCTTTTTGCTTGTGATTTTGTACATAGCACTTGTTTTATCTTTTTCTTTTTTTTTTGTGTTTTATCATTCAGATCACTTCTAAAATACAACTATACACTTATGCAATGAATATGAGAACTAGAAGATATTGAAATTAACAAATTACATAAAAGTCGCTATCTTTATTAGCATTTGCTCTGAATTGATAAGAGAAAAGAGGAAAGGACACAACTATTGATTATCTTTCTATCACTGTTCTACTAATACCAATATGGTTGGTTATCTTTATCATGATGGTTCCTTCTAAAATCTCATAATCTTCTTTGATCATTATTACGGAATAAGAACGAAGGGCATATTTTTCTATTGATATGTTAAGACTTCTTCCACCATCCCTACTCTTAAGGAGTGTTGAAACACCCTTTGTGTATAAATAAGGAAAATTACTTTATAAAAAGAGAAAAAGGTAATAAAAAGAAAAATGTTTATATAATTTGCTAACATGGTTTGTCAATGAAGGATAGGGGGTCTCATTGGGAGCCAACCGACCATGATCATAAGGAAGAAAGTGAAGTGGCATTCCCATTAAGGCCACCACACCAGAGATATGATCCAAGAGGCACATCAAAAAAAATAAAAAGTCCTTGGAACAGGAGGACTCATCACGAACCAGCCTACCCACCTTTCACTCCTTCCTAGTGAATGGCATTATGATTTATATGGTTACCAAGCCAGCATAATGGCCTCCATTTTGACATTCCACAACACTTTCCTAAGCATACACAAATGATCTTGGTTCCATGGGTGAACTAAACAATTCTGTCAAGGTTATGGACACCTGTGGGCAACATAGCTCTGTTGATGGTATTGAAGTCACATTATTTATACAGCAATAGCAGTTATGAATCCATTCTTCTACCTTTGTAATGCGTCAAATACGATTATGAACATAATTCTTTCGAACCTCTAATACATGAAATCTATTACAATCAATCATGATGGAAAAAGTTGATCATGATTGCACTGAACTTTTTGTGCATGTCAGCTATCCTATCCTCCAAATCTCACATCATATCATGGCATTCTCTTATTTATTAAGTGATTCTATGATATACCTCAATTTTGGCAATCTTTGCGTTCTTGTAAACATGGCATCTTGATATACGTTGCTCGTTTCTGACTCTGTATCAAGTCATTCCAGCACACTGCTCCCTCATTCGACGGCCGAGGACAGCCTATCACATTGCAGGGGGGGAGCAGGAGACCTTATAATTCGCTGGCATACATGTCAGTTTATCATTTGGAGAAATTTTACTTGGGAATAGCAAGGCTTAATAGTATATTGTTTTCCAATTTTCATGGATTTTTGTTTCAAAGTTATTTCCGCATTATGCTCTAGAAGAATTAGCGCTAATTTGAAATTTAAACAAACTTGTTGTTCTGTCATTTTCTCTATGGTTGCTAACAGCTTGAACAACCTGTTGTTCCATTGCCATCTCTGTGTTTTTACAGTGTGCTAAGCATGGGAGGAAGATCAATTCGTAGAGAACCACAAGTGTGACAGTTTTTGATGCTGCATGAGAAATCCTAAAAAGGGCAGGATGGACAGTTTATCTCGATCATCTGCAACAGTCCAATGAGACCATGGCAATTGAATTTTTGCAGAACCTACAAGAATATCACTCCACGGTAAGAGGGAGACAGATAACAGTCACCGACGACATAATCGCAGAATTTTCGGGACTACCAACCACTGAATCTGTGTGGACTCTGAAGAAAGTAAGGCTGCAAGACATTATCAAAATCTTCTAAGATGAAGGTTAGAACTTGAATTGAAGTGGAAAGGGAGTTCTACCAGTAGCCTTGGGAGAACCGTGGGTAGAATTGGCAAAGATCATTCAGAATTACATTACCTGTGAAGGCAGAAAAGACGTGGTAAGACCACGCCACCTTAAGCTTTTAGTTGTATTAAAATAAAAATGCACTGTGATTTTGCCTGAATTTTTAAATTATTTATTAAATGATGTTGCCCAAAGCATGAAGAAATCTCGCCACGTATAATCGGTAGTAAGTCATCATGGGTTGATACGCTTGATAGTTAGCTACAGTCTTGCTCAACAACAGAATAGCTGGGAAGAACTTATTTTTACAATAGACAAGGGACTGGCTTTTCCAGTCCCCAAATGAAAGCATACTGCAAGTAAATCAAATAGACCATTGAAACAGAGGAAATCTAGCAGATTGGCATGGATCAGAGGGAGGCTAGAAAATTCCCAAGGGAATACCAGCCAACCAATGGAAATAGTTGATTCAGGGGATGAGGAACCCCCGCAATTGGAAGGAGGAGAGCACGAAAGGGAATTGAATGATGAGGGAGAAACAGAGGAAGGGACTGAACAATCTGGTCAAGCTGAAAAAGAAACAGAGAAACGTAAGGAAAGACCGTTGCAAAATCCACTTTGAGAGGACGAATTGGCCCAGAATCTGGCCAACATGGGAGAATATACTCAACCTCTTAGCCCACTAAACCTCGACACTGAAGAAGAGCGAAAAGTGCACTTTGTTCATGATAAGAGTGCATCCGAAGAGTTATGCAACAAGGAAGAAGAAGAAGAAAATCACTCCAACCATGATGAAAGTGCATCTGGAGAGAAAAATGATGAAGATGAAGAAGAGGAACAATTTGTTCCAAGTCAAAATACATCAAAAGAATTTTATGAGGAAGAGAGAGGGGAAGAAGATGTTACGTAGGAGATTGCAGAGCAAGCTAGGGTTTCTACCCCCTATTAGTGTCAGTCTTTGTAGCCTTCCTCCAGTGATCAAACATGCTCTTACAAGTGATTTTAAGGTGTCAAAATCAAATTTTGTCATTTCAGTGAGTCTTCAAGCAAAATTTGGTCACTATGCATTAGGTCTAGGGTTTGCTTTCACTCCTTTCAAAGTTGCCCAAATGTCAGTCTATGTCACTATTCAGCTGAGTCTATCATCATTCAGAAGGTTTTTATCATCATGTCAGGTTCTATTGAGTCATTTTACACCTTGTTCATGCCTCAGTTGCGCCTAGGTAAGGTTCATTTCCCTCTCCTAGGGTTTTGAAGGCAATTTCTCTTGAATGGTCAAATCATTAGAAAAACTTGTATCATGATGTTCATACACTTTCCCCTATCATTAATGTACCTTATTAAACACTTCCCATCACTGAGAGCCCCCAAATTCCTCATTTTTGCACAAACCCTAGTTTCTTGCCACAACTTGGCAATTTTCTAGGCTAGGCCTATGTTTTGCCCTTTTGGACCCCTTCCCCTCACTCGATCTCCGAGATTCCACTTTCCCCTGCTTCCTAACATCCCTACCTACTTCCAAAAATTTCTCCAAGAATTTAGAAGCCCCTTATCCCCTTCATTTCGCTTCATTTCAACAAAATCCCTTGTTTCACACATCGGGATAAGTTTCACTCAAAAGATGTTCCAGAGAAATAAAAGATGAATTTTTAAAAACTGAGAGAGGTTTTTGTCCACAATAGGCCAAGGAAGAAAAACCTCCTTCACAGTTTACACAGGTGTCATGGTTTTAGATAAATGTCAAAAATACAACCGCCTCAGGAGAATTAATGCACCTCTGAAGTGACCTTGGGAAAATCAAGTTTTGTCCTAGCTTGGTTGGCCAAATAACTTTCCTGATGACTCAAAGGATAACTAGACAAAAATATATTTCTAATAAACTATCATGAGCTCCATTTGGAGTTGAGTAAGACATTCAAACGTTGACTGAAACAGCACTCTTCCTTGAGGTAGCCTCATTTGGCACATTTTGCCCAGTCTTGGGAGATTTAATTTTTGACAATGCAAATGAACTCCAAATTGAAACATTCTGGTTGGTTTGGAAATTAGACTCAAAAAAATTTTGCAACGCGCTATCTTCTGCCCAATTTTGACACTGGAAAGGCCTCCAAAAGCCTCTTTCAAAATGCACTATGTGGCGCGCGACGCACTGAGCTCCATTGGCCAGTGTAAATTTGCATGCGCACGACGCATTGGGCCAGAACAAAAAAAAAATTTCCACTGCTCTTCAAAATTCAAATTCTCTCAGTCTCCTTTGCCTCATGTAAGTTTAAATCATCTTGCTATTATCTTTGGTCAGTGTTTGGAGTTGTTTGAAGATCAGTTGTAAGAGTATGAATGTTGAAAAACACAAACCCTACTCTCTTGTAAAGAAATGCCTCTTTAGGGTTTGAATTTAAAGTTTTAGAATTTGACTTTGGTGCAAAAACATTCCATATCTCAATTGTATTTTCCTTTCCCCACTACTGTCATATCATCATACAATGCCTCCCTTTTCCCTATTCCCTTTCTTCACTTAATTGAAATCATGTTGTTCCCATAGCTCATTTCCCACAGTCCACTATTCACACGACCCTATTTCCCACAGTTCCTCCCACATTTGGCATTTGAAACAAAAGAAACAAATCCTCCTTCTTCATCTCACTCAAACCAACACTGATTTTTCAACATCATGGAGGCGGACATTGATACATTATATGACCAAGACAGTGACTTTACAACTGAAACTGCATGCACCAGGAGGGCACTAAAATGTTGAAAAAGGGAGGATAGACTTCGAATTTTGGACAAGGCTTCATTGGCTGGACATGATACATGATGGAGGGTCTTCGCTCTAAATTTGAGCAATTTCGGAGAAATTTTTGTCATTTTGAAAATTTTTGGCTTAAAAACAGGTCTTTCAGCTCAATGTGTAGCGCGTCGACGCGCGCGCTTATGATTGGGACACTTGCTGGAGGAAAATTTTATATTTTTGGATTTTTCATGGTAAGTTATGCATGTTCTAGTATGTCCAAGGCATTTCATCAAGTTCTGGATGATCAAAAGGGCCAAAAACACCATGAAAACCACCTTGCTACCACCTTTTGCACCAGCAGGAAGTACTTCTGGGAGAATGAAGTTTTGGAAGATTAAATGAACTCCAAATTGCAAAATTCTACTTGGGTTGGAAAGTAGATATCCAGGGATTTCCAAAGCGCTAGCATGAGCTCAATTTGGATGCCGGGAAGTACCCCAAAAGTAGGCTGAAAGGCGCGCGACGCATAGAGATTTTTGGTCAAATTTTCATCTTCCAGCTCAGAAATTCGGCCAGTTGAACCAGTTTTGCTTGTGGATGAAAATTTTGAGTTATATTAATGTAAATTTATGGTTGGCATGTAAATTGGACTCACTTTTACCTATTCTAGATGATTCATTCACAAATAGAAAAAACATTAATGTAATGAATCAGTTTCCCTTCTTTTAGAGATAGGTTGTTTGGATGCCTAGTTTTCAGCTCTATGTTTGGAATTAGTTCAAATTGCTCCTAGAAGGAGGAGCTTGACCCTTAGAGGTGTGGGAAGGGGTTAGGATGGTCTATATGATGTAATTTCTCAATCATTTTCATAGGTGGGAGAGGTTGGACACTTGGGATTGCTTTGGCATACTATTGTACATATTTTCTCTGCATTTTTGGCTAAGGAAAGACCAGGGTTTTGCAACACTTTTTGGGATCCATGTGGCTTTATGTTTTGACAGTGTGCTTCTTTCAGTAATTGTAAGTTGTTATGTGTATCATTTTCCTTCTTTCATCTTCTGCAATTGAACAAATGAAGTGTTAAGGTAGAATCCATCAATGGTTATGCTTTGCCTTTAATTTTGTTTAAATTTCCATGTTTTCTTCAGTTTAAGGAGAATCCTTGAAACTTCCTTGCTCTCCTTAGCTCCTCACCAGTCTGATCTACCCATCTCACTGCTTTAAAGCATCAAAATGATTTCCTTCCTTGCCCCAATTATACCTCTACATAAACTGTGCCTCATCCCCGAGCCCAAATTGCCTTTCCCATTGTTTTCAACAAAACCCTAAAAACCCAAAATCAAATCAAACTCCTTGTACTTCATACCTAGCCTAAAATTAATTACCTATTTAGTCATCTCGAGCCTCAGTGATTACCTTTTGCCGAGATTGACCCAGAAAGAGCCCTCTCCTATCCTGGTAGGGCTAGCTACGAGGCTGAGCGTGGTTTGATGTAGCCTTGAGTTTTAACTTATTTCAGCCTAAGGTATATTTGAGCGCTAACACCCCCAAACAACCCAATCAGCAGAATAATGAGGAATCACCCCAAGCAAAAAATCAAGAAATTGGTCAAGGAGAAAGTCGAGGCCCAAGTGTGCGAATGGTTGTTCCTTCCAATAAAATAGAAGAAATCAAAACATTACGAAAGGAACAACAAAGACTGCTTAATGTAATTGCGTGACTTTGACAACAAATCAGGATTCTGAAGATGGGGAAGAGAGTAATAAGGACCTCGGTGGTAAGGCATGCAACCACTCCAGTAAAACCCCTTAGGAAAAATATTAAGAGGACTCAGGTCCAACCTGCCATTCAAAATCAAAAGGAACAACATTCGACCCATGTCGAAATTCAAATAGATGACATAATGGCCTATGATAAAGAAATTCAGATAGAGGCACAGTCCTTTGAGGAAATTCGAACCATAACTATGGAATGACGTAATAAGAAGATTCAAGTGAACCTCCCACCTACAACTATTATGTGGGATAGTGACCCAAGGACAGTAACCCTACAAGAGGGTTTGATGCAAGCCCAACAAGCAGTAGAAAAACTTATAGAACATATTGTCTCTCAAGAAAAGTATGAAGAATTACAGCAACAGCCAAGGGATGTCAATTTATCTGAAATTCAGGCTTTTGAAGGATGGCGAAATGAAGAAGAAATAGTCGCAAAGGTAACTCATAGGCTAGATGTAGTTATCAAACAAATGGATACCTTATGCTCTTTGCACACTGACGTCCTAGCATGTAGAGCGCCTGTTAAGAATTATGCTTTGTTTTAATGGAAAGATATTTGCAATTGAAAATTAAGGCTATCAAAGCAGGAGCCCCTATAGAAATAAACACTATTGATGATTTCATAAATTGTTGTAAGCACTATGGGGTAAAGGTTCAGAGATTATTATGCGAGTTCTAATTGCACAACCTTGTGTTAGATCAAGAAATATAGCAGAATCCCGGCCCTTTCGTTGGGGATATCCAACTGCAGGCATTTATTTCGTTTGGAGTTATTCAAATAAAATGGCTTAAAGCCTATAATACCTTCCAAAGACAAGAAAATGGATTAGACCTATGGGTAAGAGTTGAGCCTAGAGATCCATTGCAGTTATGGAATAAACATAGAAACCTCATGAGGACTCCAGGCATGATTGAAGCATTAGGACCCATTCATACAACAATCAATTGGCAAGGGATAGAATACTATTTACCATCAAATACCTTGCCATTGCAGCTGCTAAATTTCAATATCAGACTTCTAATCTGAATATCCAACACAGAGAACCATTTAATTATGAGAACTTTAAGTTAGCTGATGAGAACTTTAAGTTAGCTGATGATCACTTGGGCCTCTATGGTGATCTTATTTTGAGGGAAGGGCAATCTTGGTTAGGTTGTAGGTTCCGAAGTCTGGTCATTTGGCATCCCGCACCAGGATACCAAGCTTTATACGAAATTCCTGAGGGCCAGACAAGACATATTTTTGAGCACCTAGCCAGGCATCATGGTTGTAAACCTCCTCGTGAGATCCCATCTCCAGCCTAATCTCTCACCGCCTTGCATGTCAACTACAATGTTTTCATGAGCCCATGAAAAAGGGTAAGCAGGGGGGTGTGTTGAGCACTGGAGAAGGTATGTTATTTTCATTCTCTATTATCTTTTCTTCAAAACTCACAACCTTTTCACATCATGAGTTAGGCATATGAAAAAAGAATATGATAAAATCTAGAAGATTTATATGTAATATGAATTAGCTAATAATTACCCTTTTTCTATGCAGAAATAGGAGAAAATGGAAGACTTTCATCCCAAAGGAAAGAATGAGACCACGTTAACTAATGTCCCTTTGGCAGGGAACCGTGTTCAAACAAGGCGATCCAAATTGGAGCGTAACAATGAGAAAAAGGAAAACGAGATCTCCAATCGGCGCAAAAGAACAAGAGGATAACTGCAAACTAACATCTTGGTGAATCCCTCAAGATCCTTTGATCGTGAGGGATCACTATCCTAACAATCATTTGCATTGTTGATATTGTCGCTTGGCTGTTATAAGAAGGGGTAGCACTGCTAGCTTGGGGGGGGAGAGAACTATTGTTATTTTTATGAAATTTTCCTTGATACTTGAACTTTGATCATCGAATCTCTTTGAAGAGAGATTCATTGTAACTCTTAATGTTGTAATATAAAAATCTGGTTGTTGTTCTAGCATTGACTCTAGAGTAGCGTTAAGTAGCGAGTCCCTGGAGGATAAGGGCCCAGCCCTGGTGGATCACTTGCTCTTGTACCATATTTCTGATTCATGTGTTGTTTTACTTCTTCCATTTACTCTATTCAATAATCTGACGTGGTTTACTGTTTTACATATCAACTCTCTTATATATACTTGATTAAATACTATTGTTATCTGCAACAAGAATGCTATGTTATCATTCTAACTTTGTATTGCATTGTTATTCCTTTTGAAAATTGACATAACATTGTTGTTCCTTACAGATTTCCATTTGATTTCAGATTAACCGCATTGTATGTTCCTAAATTGGTACTACTAAATGATTTATTCTTAAATTGTGACTGTTGTTCATTCGGGATTGCTATTCTGTTACAATTGCCATTACTTTATAGTTGTGATTCATGCGTATTGTAGCAAAGCTCAGATTACTATTCCTTTTAATGTTGGCTGTGTCACGTGTTTAATTTGGGTTCTTGTACATTCTGATTTAAGTTGTTGTTCTATACTTTATTTTTGATAGTCTGTTGTTCCATTTCTGTTTGCTCTTCAATTCAAAGGCCATTACTTAATTCCTGTAGGTTATAATTATTGCTGCATTCATTTCCGTAGGTTAAGGTTTTTCTATTCAATCCTATTTATAGAGATAGTTGTTGTTCTATTTATTTTCATTTGAAGATCATCATTGCTTTGGTGTGTATAAGGTTTGAGACTGTAGTGAACATCGACATACGTTGTCTAGTTCCTAGTTTGATGATCCTTCCTTCGAGTTCCCTCTTGATTGCATCATTTTACAGAGGGAAGAGTTACCATTACTATACCCTTGACTGATAAATTGTTGTAGCTTTTTGAACGCATGATTTGAGTCCTAGGTTTCTTTTTGCAAGTAGATTTCATTCCAAGCATCCGTTTACTCTTGTATTGAGAACACTATACTACTAAGATTACTCTAACAAATGACCACCTCAAACTAAGTACACTCTTTTAGATAACAAATCGTTCTTGGATTAACAATTAATGTAGGGTAAATAGAGGTGAAAATGACCCTTTTTACTGCATGACACCTTCATAAGTGAAGTACTCGATAATGATTTTCATCAATGGAGGAAACCTGTCTTCCAAAAACTTGAAGGGGAATACTCCATTTTATCTTTGTATCTAGCCTTGATGTAAGGTTCATAGTACTCCTCATCAATATCCTGACCTTTGTTCCAATTTTCACCCACATCTGGAATACCTGTAGCCTATGAGATGATAGCTGGTGATATGGTGAATGCTATTATGGCAAGGGTTACTTCATTATTGTGCAAATGTGTCACAAAAAACCTTGCCAAATCATGATGAAATTGAACTCTTTCTATCATTTCACAAAAATCAAAGCATGCCTGGTGTTTAAAGCAAGAAATAGCAAGTGGACAGGCTTGCAACTCCTTCAAACTAGTGGGCTTCTCTCTGATAATCCTTCCTCCTTTATGAGGATTCCTTTCCTGTATGTTTCTCTCCCTGGAACTGTCACTAAGGGTGTCTTCTTCAAACTCATACTCACTGTCTCTTTCCATTGCTTTTTGTAGCTGTGAACACTTGTGGTCAGTGATGGGAAGTGTTATCACTTAGAACTGTAAACATTTGTATATAACCCTTTGCCCAAGTCCAATGCCTAAAATTGGTGTTAAATTGTTTTTAGTCTATGTTTCTTACTTA